>BQNB010089658.1:0-24488 GCA_026074375.1 Tanacetum coccineum
TTTCCTCCGTAACTTCGTACGGCGGATGGAACAAAAAGATCCATGTGGAGAAGTTCTAAGCATCTAGTCATTGAGACTATGTTCTTAGCTTTATGACTTACGTGAGCTTGTTTTCCAATTTTGCAAGCATCACAAAAATGTTGATCAAACTTAAGCTTAGGTAAGTTTCTAACTAATTCCTTAGTAGCTAACGATTGAATGAGATGCATATTTGTGTGACCTAATCTTCTATGCCACAAGGTAGAATTCTCATCAATCGTTGCTAGGCAAATTTGATCCTTTGGCTTACTTCCTAATTTCATCACGTATAAGCCTTTCTTCCTAATACCTCTACCTATGACTTTACCATTCTTAGTGATTTCACTATCATGTTCAGAGAAAGTTACTTTACACTTATTATCACATATTTGTCCTATACTAAGCAAGTTAAATCTTAAGTTATCAACATGTTTTACATTATCTATTTTGAGAGAGTCATTAGAAATCGTACCTTTGCCAATGGTGTTACCGCGAAGATTACTACTAAAAATGACATTACCTCCATTGTATGCCTTGTAAGTGGATAAGAGCTTTCGGTTGCCCGTCATATGTTTGGAGCATCCGCTATCCTTGATCTATTCATCGGGTTCCAAGTTGACTCCAAGGCATATCTATTTATATAAGACAATAACTCAAACATTTGGTACCCAATATCTCATGGGTCCAAAGTTGTTAGTGCCAAACATCCCTTGCAATTGATGCAATTGGTTGGGATGTGAGAATGGAAGACACATTTCCCATGGCATGTAACTTTGTCATGGAAAGTTGTTCCTAGTTACAGGAGAGCCATGAGGTTGGTTTTGTTGACCAAGATGTCTTCTTGGTTGCGTTGTTTTAGGACGAGAATAATTATTATTGACTCTTCTAGGAGGTGGAGTTTTTGATCTAAAATTTTGTTTTGAAAATCCAACTCTCGGTTTTGACAATGGTTTATAAAATTGTTTGACTTCATAGTCACTAGCTACAGGAACTTGGTCTAAGACCCAAAATGAATTTTTGAAAGAAAACACTCTTCTCAGATATTGGCATTTCTGGTGGCGGTCCCTTATTTATTTTGGGGGCCGCCAGAAAGGACAAAACTCAAACATTTGGTCCCTAATAACTCTGGGTCCAAAGTTGTTTAGTGCCAAACATCCCTTGCAATTGATGCAATTGGTTAGGATGTGAATGTAAGACACATTTCCATGGGCCATGTAACTTTGTTCTCGGAAAGATTGTTCCAGAGTTCAGGAAAGCCATGAGTTTGTTTTTGTTGTACCAACATTCTACTCTTGTGCGAGTTTTAGGACGAGAATAATTATTATTGACTCTCAAGAGGAGGATTTTTGATCTAAAATTTTGTTTTGAAAATCCACTCCGGTTTGATAATGTTTATAAAATTGTTTACTTCATAGTCACCACTACAGGAACTTTAACTTTGTTACAATCTGTGTTTTGGTCTAGTAACCAAAATGGATTTTTTGAAATAAAACACTCGGACTACTTCTCAATATTGGGCGTTTCTCGTGGCGGTCTCATTTTTTATTTTGGGGGCCGCAGAACATTAAGGGGTCGCCCATGTTAATGGGCCCGTCCTATTATGGGACCTCCACAGAGGACGTCTTTTCTGTGAGCTTTTACTCTCATTTTAAGTCCTTGTTCCACTAGATGATTATCTTCAAATGAATTAAAACCCTAAAACTAATTTATTCACGCGGATGGGCTTTTTGAGATACTTAGCATTTCATTCAAGCAATGTGTACTCTTTTTCAAATTTATTCAAACTCGTGGATTCATCTATGAGTTTTTCATTCTCAATTATAAGTACATGACACATTCACATTCGAGATCAACCCCTTGTTTTTTCTCGAATATGGATAATTTATCTTTTAGTTCTCTAAGCTCATTTTCTAAGCTATTTCTAGTGGCTTTTAGCCATTTATTTTTAGTGATTATCTTTAGACTCATTTTGCATAATTTATCATATTCATTGTCTAAATCTATATCATCAATTGATGAGTTTTCATCACTAAAGTAAGAGGATTCGGAACATACCTCACTTGATGCATGAGCTACAAGACATGTTTCGTCTTTGACCTTCTCATCATCTTCTTCACCGTTATCAGCTCCCAAAACTCCGACAAAGGCCTTATTTGGTTCTTATCTTTCGGTGGCTTTGGACATTCTCCAATAAGATGATTAGGGTCGCCGCATCTAAAGCATTTTCATCATTTTACCGGTCTTGTCATCACGGCTTCTTTGGAACGTCTTTTTTGTCGTTTCGCGAGAATTGTCTCAACAGAATCTACCTTTTTTTCTCTAAAGAATTTTCTTGAATTCTCTTACAGCAGGCATACTCTTAACGTCTTCACTACCGAAAGTCGTACACCTTCACACTAAATCTTCTTTTAGCCTTTAATGCAAGCGAATTTCCTTCAACTTTTGCTTTGACTATTTCAGAATCTTTGACTTGATATCATCTCATGTACTTTGAGGTCTTTCTAATGTCAGCTCATCAAGAGAATAGTGATGACAAGATCTTTTGATTCTCAATTGCCAGTGACCTTTGCTCTCCATATTAGAGATGTTAGACCCTATAGAAACTTCCTTACGTAGTTCTTACTAGAATAACCTTCATCAACAGAGCTTTAAAGACTAGTAATAAAATATTAAATCTAGCGAAAGCATATCATAGATTCGTCTTCGGAAATAACGAATTTTTCATATTGTTGGAACCAAAGGTCGATCAATATTACTTTGACCTTAGACTATTTACCTAGATGGGATGATTAAAAAATGTTTTTCAAATTTCTTTTGCCGTAATACACATGAAAATTCGTTCATATTCCTTTTCTAACGTCAAAGCATTTGTAAATAACTATTTTGGCTTTATAATTTTTTGGCAAAGCATCTTTTAGAATCATCCGTTTAATTTTAAAAATGGACAACCTCATCAAGTTTGGTTTCCGTCCGGATTTTGAATAATAGGTTGAAAATCACCATTTGTAATAACATGCCAAAGATCTAGATCTTTTGATTTAACATATGTCTCGAATCTATTTTTCAATAAATAAAACTATCGTCTCTTTTCAAAGAGTGGTGGTCTTTAGCATAATTGCCCTTCCTAGATATATGTCGGAATCACCATAGATTCGACTCCAAAGCTTTAAAATACAATATCTTTTAAAAATCTTGAGTGACCTTGCTCTCATACCAATTGTAGTAAACTAAAAAGGGGGGGGGGGGGGGGGGGGGGGTTTGAAATAGTTTTTTACCGATTAATTAGCGTTTTAAAAGTTTGCTTATGAAATAGTTTGATTCGAGTTGTATGTCAATCAACCAACAATATGAATCACAGCAAAACAGCTATCAATGCAAGCTAATAAGTAAAAAGGTAAGGAAATGAAACGATCAACAAGACAAACCGAGATTATAGTGGTACGGCAACGAAACACCTTTCGTTCCCCCATACTTATCCACTCCCCGAGAACTCCACTCGATTTCAACAATAAACAACAACTAAAGCTCCCTTTACGGAGAAAACCGTTTACACGTCGCATTTCCTTACTTTTCAAACACTAAGTTAGATGTCGAGTCCTAATCTTTAGCTATAATCAATTCTAAGACTTCACTAATCTTTTTCACACACTTCACAGAGATAGAACATCTCTTGTCATTGACTCACAATTCAAATCACACCAATATACAATATACACACTTGAAGCTACACGCGATCCAATTTATACAACGACACAAAACAAATGTAATGAATGTTTGTGATCTTGAAGAAGAAAAGAGAGAGAGATCACTTGATAACAATTCGTATGTAGAAGAATACGATTGTTCTTCTCTTGCACTTGATTAGAAGGTGAAGAAGGGAGGAAGAAAGAATTAATCACTTGAAACAAAATCAAGGAATGTTAGTGATTAAGATATGTGTTTTAGAAAGAAAGGAAAAAGAAAAAAAACTAGATCTGATAGAATTTTTGGCAAGAGGAAGTCTGTTTTTGAAATGGGGTGACCCAATATTTATAGGGGACAAAAAAATGACCGTTGCTGGCGGCCGGTCCCCTCTGGCGGTCCTTATATATAGTAAGATGGGCCTGCCGGCTAGGACTCCGCGCCTTTTTTTTGTCCTTTTGGGTTTGTGAATAGTTTTATCTTTTATGAACATTCCAGTGTTGGGGGGAAATTTTGAAAGGTTCAAATAAATTTATGTTTGTTAAATGAAAACATTTACCGTTTTTAAATATTAATTAAGTTTGTTTTTTTATCACACTGTTTAAGTCAAAAATATTTTTGTGGAAGTTATTTATATGTTGAAAGAAGAGAGTTGTATGTGGAGGTGGTTAATATATTTTATTTGGGTGTGGTGTTTGTTTATCAATGACAGTGTTGTATTAATTCTGTAGAAAGGGAAGTTGTGGTGTTTTGTGTGTATTTTGTGTTACGTTTTTAGGTATTAGGATTAGTTGGAGATAAGGGTGGGTGTTTGAAATTTAGGGTGGAGGTAGATAAGATTTGTATTTTTAGGGTGGTGTTATGTTTGTGGTTGATATTTTGATTGGTGAATGTAGGGGATAATAATTTTTGTGCATATATTAGATTAGGAGAAGTGAGTGTTTGGAGGGTGGTGATTGTTGTATATGCGGTGAATTGGGAAGGGAGTTTTGTTGGGTATGTAATTTAATATGAGAAATTTTGGGGGTGTTTATATTGTACAGGGTATTGGGTTTTTAAAGTTTACAAGAATAATTTCACGAGCGTTGATGCGGGGCTTTTTTTTTATTTATTTATTTATTTTGTGCGGTTTATTGTCGGATATCATGGTTAACATTTGTTTAAATGAGCGTATTGTTGGAGCCTCATGTCGCTGGTGTTGTTTATCTGAATATATCAGTACTTTTGGAAAAAAAATTCCTATTTCGTGCCGAGTAATTTTTTTTATGTGCCTACTATCTAAAGAAAAAAAAAAAATAAAAAAAAAATGTTTAATATTGATTTTTGTATTATATGGGGCGTATATGTTTGGCCTCAATGTCGCAGGGTCACTTTTTTGATCTGATAAATCAGTAACTTTTGAATTTTTTTGGTGGGGTGTTATATTATTTATTTATTTATTTTTGTCGCGGGTTTTATTTTTTCGGTCTCTATGTTTTAGTAGTTTCTTTTTAATGGCGTATGTGTTGGCTTCATGTCTGGGGTATTTTTTTGATCTGAATAAATCATCTACTTTGTAAAAAAAATTTCTATTTTTGTCGCCGAGCAATTTTTTTTATGTTGCTAAGTTAAAGAGAAAAAAAATGTTAATAGTTAGAGTACTTCCTCTCATGTTGGGCCACATGTCATGGTATTTTATTATCTGAACTAAATAAGTACTTTTGTAATTTATTTTTCCTTATTTTTGTCCGAGTAGTTTTTTTTATGTTTGCACATTCACGTTAACAGTAAAGCGAACAAAAGATAAAAGGCCAAATAAGCCGGTCCAAACTGGGAGAAAAAAAAAAGGTACTGTAGCAAAAGGGGAATACTACGTCGTTTTAATTCCCCTATATATAATGTGTTTGTTATATGAAAAGTAGCTACAAGTCCCGTGCATTCATCAGTTTTACACATTACAATTTATTATAAAATCACAGTTTAATATATAAACATATAAGAGTCTGGCATATAATGTTTTGTAAATGTGATATAACACGCACAAGTTTCATACTATAAGTACAATTAATAATTATATTTTAACTACATTTGTTTAGTGCGTATTTATGCGTCTACAAATTTTTTGCATTACAATTAAGTTAATTTATCGTTATCTGTATTCTAGTTTTTAACCCATGTACACATGGGTTATTAAACGTAGATCAGGTTTGGGCAGACAATGACAATAACTAATAATTATATTTCAACCATCTACTTGTAGCTTTAGGTATGTTGTTGATGTGTTTGCAACGAATCATAAACTTATTATGTATATTAAGTATGATCATCTCCCTACTTGTTGAGTATACTCTTCTTGTCCTTTATACTAGTTATAAATCCGTAGCCACGGGAATTTCTTTCTAATATTTAATTTTTTTGTAATAATGTATTTAATATTTTTTAATTATGGTGTTTTAATTATGAATTACGTACGAAGAAGAGATCTTGACTATGCGTATTTATAAAATGCTCGTCGTATGCACGATGTTTAATACAAAGAAAAAATTAAATTTTTTGTGTTTTGTTTCGTTTTTAATCTGTCTGTGAAGTTAAATTGTATATATAATCACAAAATGCTAAATGAAGTCAAGAGTAGAATATCCATAGCCCGTCAATAAGAAGATCCAAGACATCTTGCCCTTTCTTTCGCATAATCATATTTGTTGTAAACAATTATAGTGTAATAAATCACAAATTTATAATAGTACTTGTTTCGTCCAAGTCAAATCCGATAACCAGAAACATATCTAGACGTCTAAACCATTTTATATATTCAACATAATAAACCATTCCAATGCTGTATAACTACCATAATCATGAATAATGATTTTATATTATTTTTATCAAATGGATTTTGGGTATTCTTTATCTATAGTTCATCCATTGTTATCTAATTAGTAGATATGAGACCTCTCCATTCACTGACTTTTGCATATGAACAACACTTGTTACCCTTTCACCAGCTCTTAGGACCTGCACCAGCCCTGCAAAACACAAAAAAAATCATAAGCACAAGAAGAATCACACAACAACGCCTACTACAACTTCTACATCACCATTGCCACTTTTTCCTTTAATAATTAATTGCTAGTCAAATTAAACGATATGGCACTAAAAGTAAAATATCTAAATGATTTGAAGAAAACAAAAAAATATATTTCAATTGCATACTATGTCGGAACATGTTCGCAAAAAAATTAAAAAAATGTACTATTGTAGTTAATCTATGTATCAAAAACACACATTAGTCTATGTTCAAATGTTTATATATTAAATTTGACCCAAATGTCATACGGGTCAGTTAATGCCAACGGATATAGCATTTAGATGCAACAGTAGCCCAAACCATCCTAATATCCTAATTAAAATACAATAAAAAATCTGCACTTTTCATGTTCTAATCAAGCTTTATAAGAATCTTGGTGCAACACTAAAATCTACAAAGAACATACTAACAATTAACATTTACGTGAAAATCAAAAGCACATAGCTGATAAGTTACTGGAATACACTATGGTTCAGATTGGACACATTAAGTTCACTTTTTTTCCAATCGGAGACTTCACCCACCTTCTCGACAACCCATACGACCAGCAATCCGAAACCTACCAGAATCCAAGCACAATCAACATATAAACTATGTATATATTTAATGATAGTGTATAAAATGTTTTTACTACTTCAATTTGTAATCAAATAATTACTTTTATCAATTATATCAATATTTATTATAAATAAATCAAAAGATTCATAAAATCCTTGAAGCCAAGTCTCTTTCACACAATACTATTAAGGCAATTTTCCACAACTCATGAGTCGGGGGTGTATCTACTTTATGACAAGTCGCCCCTTTAATGCGGTTTAGACGTATTTGTATGGTGCAGAATATGTGTCTGATATGTGTAAAATACACATATCCATTTATACCTAAAATGGCCCAAATAAGCCCAAAATACAACAAAAATGGCAAAAATATACTTGTTTTTGTGTTTTGTGTATACAGGTACGGATAAGACAAAAATCACAAGAAAACCGTCAAAAACGGGCAAACACGGACACGAGGAACGGAAGAGCACAAAAGAAGCCAGAGATGCAAAGCCAAAAGCAGGAAGAGTCAAAAAAAAGTCAAAGCTACAGTCAACAAAAGTCAACCATAAAAAGATAAAAACCCACAATTACCATTTAAGTCCCTCCAAGTTTCAAATGGCCCATTATCTTTTTAATAAACCACAGGGACCGAATGTAACACCCCAACAAAAAATCACAACGCAGCGGAAATACCACTTTGGGGTGCTACTTCATAGTAAAAAGTACAAGTCACAGTAAAACGATACCTCTAAAGAGACGTTTGAATAAAATGTCACATTCGATTTTTAAGTAAAATCAGAGTAAATTCAGGTCCCAAAATTTCCTTTTCAACCAAGATTAAAAGAATTCAAACATACGATTCGATGCATATTTTAAAGATAAATGATTAACGAGATGTGAAGAAACCGAGTCCGTTAGTTTTGAAATCCACGTACCAAATAGCCCCAATGCTCAGCTAGCATAATAATAACTGAGAAAATACATGCAGAAAAACGTCACATAATGTTGGTGAATTCATAGTTTAAGTAAAAGCAGTATTACGAAATAGTTCAAGAAATATTATCAATAAGAAGAGTAGCGTTACAACAATTCAAAAGTATTATTTCAGAAATCCAAGTGGTGGTTTCAGTAAACAAGTAGTATTTAAAAGTGGACCCAAAAGACATAATAATGGAGGACCTAAGTACGCGGTATTCCGATTCCAAAACACAAGTAATGTAACAAGAGATTACAAAATCACAAAGTCTAAGTAAATATTATTGCACTAAGCTCATAGACACCGAAATCTTAACGTACTTCAATCAATAGATGGAATGCCCTCACAATAAAAGTGGATGTTCCTTCCAAACATCCTAGAAAGTAATACCTCAATGTTCCTCATGCACCCTCTGCGTGTCAGCTACTGTGACGCCCTAAGAAAGGGGGGATTGTCAGTCCTGATAGATATATCCACAACACTCGCGCCCACTACACTAGCAACTGATGGTTCATGATAAACAGGGGACTTAAGTGGCAGAGAAGGTACTTAGGCAATAATATCAGGCATTAATATCAGGCATAGCATATAGTTTGAAACAACACACTTGAGTCCAAGGAAAAAAAGAACATGCATAGCAAATCAACGTAGTAAGTTTCATAAGTAATCAACCATGTATCAAAAATTCGAGATAGGTGAGTCAGAGTAAAAGCTTTTAGAGTGAAAAATAATCCATTCTAACGCTAAGTTGTAGATATTCAATTTGGTAAAAATGAGGCATGGATTCTTCACCACCAAAACAGTTTATGAAAAACATTAAAAGATAAAATGTGGGGCTATGAACTCACCGCGTATAGAAGAGACGAGAGCAATCGAGAAATCAAAAACCAACGAGAAGACTCCAAGAAATTAGCCGGGACCTACATCATAAGTCACGATCGACATTATATTTTATGTAATTCCATCAGAATTATGGCTCTTATTCTATTCAATAAAAGTTTACAAAAATGCAATGACTCTCATGTTGCAACACCGAGTCGGGGGTGCATTACTAAAGTCTGTTTCGAATCCATTGGTGGTATAAAAACCTGAATGACTTACGCCATGGTGGGATTCACAGTATAACTAAGTCTCGGCCCTTAATCCTTATCGTAACCACACATGATCACACTTTCCGCTTTTCCAATCCTAGACGTAAAAGTCTATTTTCTGGTTTGGGTCAGATTTATGAGAGCATTGCTCTCAAACCATTAAGGCTATGAATATGAGGCTTGAACCTCTGGAAAGCCCTTGGAACCTATTTTCCAGAACACTAAGCCAATCATTCCAATTGTTTACCATTTAAGAGAAAAGTTCATTTTACTAACTGAAACTCAAAACAGAAAACTCAATTTCCAGATTTTAGTCAACTTCACGTTATCGTATCTCTTAATCTATAAAAGATACAAAAATGAAGCTTTCACCCCTGGAAAGCCACTTAAGTCTACTTTTCAAAACATTTGGCCAATCAATTATACCATTCACCAATCCATGGGAAATGGATTTTTATCAACCGAAGGTCAAACCAGAAAGTTGGCTGAACTTCTATTTCTTACGGAAAAGTGCATAATTCTTAATCTACAATAGCAATGGATGCGAGGCCAAAAGCTAAAGCTTTCCTAAGATATCTAGTACTGAGTCATGCTTTAAAACCCAAACCTTTAGTTCAAAATTTTAGAGATTAACACGTTTTATATTCAAAGGTCCAGATTTGACTTATGATCGTAATTCGACCATAACTCCTTCATCCGGAGGAGTTGGTTGAGTATCCAATTCACCACATGATCCCCTAAGAGTCTATTTTCCAAATATCAAATAATATCAGTAGGCACAAGCCAAAATTTTTGAGAAAATGGGGCGACAACCTGCTGTCCCTAAAACAGTCCCTAGATGATCCTTCTAAACCTATTTTAAACTCATCCAAACCACTATCAATCATCATGTAAGGCTACTAATTATCTCCCAAACACATCCCTTACACTATAACATAACTTTTTAGATCAAACCAAAGATTCACAAGATCAAAAGCATGCATGCTTGAAAAGACCTTCAATCAACCACATGCATTAACACTAAAATCAAATAATTGAAGTAGGTAAATTTAGGGATACTTACAACACCAAGAATGATAATAGAGGATCAACACATAAACCCTAAGTTGGGTGTAGGGGCTGCCGAAACCAAGGAAACAAAACCCAAAAGAAATCCTAACTTTTTCCTATTCCAATCTTGCTCACAAACACTCCTAGTCCATCCCTTGTAGTTCTTGAAGCCTTCAATCAATTAAAGCCCTAAAAATCTTCAAGATCTTCAAAATTAATATTTTCACAAATCAATGCATGGTTGTTTTTATCATTGGGGAATGATTAGGGTTTATAACAGTGTTGATTTAAGATAAAAAAAGGAGTAGATTTAATGGGGTTTTGAAGGTCAATTGGTGGTTTTGGATGGTTTTTCTCTTGGGGGGGGCCCCCCCCCCCCCCCCTGTCCGCACAATCGAAAGAAGAGAGGTAGATTCCGGTTTTGTTTCTTTTTTTTGTCTGAGTTCTTATATGTGTGTGGGTGCGGTGTTTATAAATAAAAAGGGGGAAGAGTGGGTTTTTAGTTGGGCTTTATTTAGGATTAGTTAATGGGCTAGTTAGGCAAAATAATCATAAAGGGTGTGGTGTTGGGCTTATGGCCGGTCTAAAGCAAGAGGGAGGAGTGGGTTTCGGCCCACTTCTTCCTAACTAACGATACTTGTAAATCTCGGGCCCAAAACCTTTCATAGTCCTAACACTATTTTCCTAAAAAGCAAAATTATTTTTAACTTCGGTGCACAATGGTATCTACTTTTTTAAAAAAAAAATTTTATAATGAAATAAAAATATAATTGGCGTTCGAGGCCAAATACCGAAGTCCGTTGATTTCACCTTGCCCTTAAGTGGGGGGGGGGGCAAAAACGGTTAAAATTTTAAACGGCAAGGCACTGTTTATGTCAAATCACTACACGATTTTCTCCATAATCGCTGAAAAAACAAATAGAAAATTTTCTATATTTTTAGAAAATAAATATATATCTATCTCTCTCTCTCACTCTCTATCTCGCGCGATAGATAGATCTATAGCACACACAGGAGAGTGTGAAGCGCGAGCGAGAACAGTACACAGTGATGCTCTCGGTACTCCCGAGCTCACGAGAGGCGGGGAGAGTGTCGTAGTGGTTGGAGATATGGTACAGGAAGTTCATGTGGGTCAGATGTGAGTATAAATTAATGAGAGTGGGGATAGTACGAGAGAGAGAGAGTGAGGAGTCGTTGTATCATTATTAGGATTGAGTGTATTTAGGATCAGTAGAGAGACACTGTGAGATATCTCTATCTCTATCTTGGAGTGAGAGAGTGTGATGTAAATTTGTGCTAGAGAGCTGCACACGAGAGTGTGAAAATATAGTCGCATAGATGGATAGCGAGCGAGTGAGAGCGTCGAGAGTGCGAGAGTGATGAGAGTTTGGATATATTCTCACACACGGTGAAACATACACTGATCTCTCTATGGTGCGCGTGTGTAGTGTAGTGAGAGAGGTTTGGTGTTTAGGTGGGAGGTTGGGTGTTGGGAAGGTGGATTTGTTAGGAAGTGTGGGGACAGGAGGTGAATGATAGTTGTGGTGTTTATGTAAGTAGGTTGTGGTGAAAGGATATTGTTTTATAATTGTGATTTTATTGTTGGTATTATTGTTGTTATTGATTTTATGTTTTGAGTGTTAAATTTTATCTTTAGAGTCGTGAGATTTAGAATCTGTTTGATACACACACGGTTGAGGAACGTATTTGTTTATTAATTGGGATTGTGTGATTTTTGGTTTGTGTGGTTGATATGTTGGAGATTTTGATAAATAGAGATGTGTTGTTGGTTGTTTTTGTTAGGTGTTTAGTATGTGGTAATTGAAAGTGGTATGTAGTGTGGTTGTAGTGTGTAAAGATTGTTGTGTTTGGTTTTGATGTTGTAAGTTTTTGATTTGGATTGTGTTAGAGATATTATTATTATTAGTGTTTTTTTGTGTGTGTGGTAATCAGGGAGTGAGGGAGAGTAGGGATGTGGGATATGGTGTAAGAAAGGGTGGGTATATGGATTTGGTATTTTGATTGAGGTGTTTGTTAGAATATGTGGATGTGGTAGTGGTTGAGGTTTTGGAGGGTTTAGGATTGTTGGTGTGTTAGAGGTGAGAGTTATGGTTAGTAGGGTTGGGTGGGTAGTTTGGGTGTTGTGGGTATGGAGGGTAGGGGGAGTGGAATTAGTGGTGGGGTGGGGGGAGTAGGAGTGGGTTATGAGAGGGTGAGGGGGTGGTGAGGAGAGATTTTAGTTGGGGTGTGTGGGTGGTGTGGGGGAAATTGTTAGGTTTTGTGGGTGTTGATAGGTGTTTGTTGGTTAAGGAGTAATGGGTTGTTTTTGGTGTTTGAAGTTAATGTTGGGTGTTTGGAGGTATAGGTATTTGGGTTAAAGGAGGGGGGTTGTTGTTAGTTTTGTGGAGGTGGGTTGAATATGAGGGGAATTGGATTATAAGGGATGTTTAGACTTTCAACTCGTTATGTTACATGGATTGATACGAAGTTTGTTGAGACTCTAATTGATAAGATATTAATCTTTTGGTGAAATCCTCGAACATGGATTGTGTGTATCCCTGCACTGCTTCGTAAGTAACATTCGACATTAATACAATTGAAAGCGTCGGGACGTCGCGTCCCTTAAAGGAGTGGATACTCTTTTAATCCCCGAATTTAACTAGAACGCATATATCTTTCTTCAAGTCGCGAGAGCGATAGCTCATGAGAGTAGGAGTTCTTATCATAGCTCTTAGATCTATTCAGAAAATTGAGAGTTTTCACACACAATTTATGATCTATATTTGAGCATCATTAGACGTATCTTACGACATCTTTGATCAACGCTGCAGTGAGTGGAAGAATCGTTATCTATCTCTATTTAGGTACATCTTAAGCTCTTTATGCTATCAGGCGTTAAAATGTAAAAACTGTTTTTGGGCAAACGAGAAATCTCTACAGCCTGGGAGGGGTTTTTTTCTGTATTTTTGGATCCCTCAGATAACGGGCCAATAATATATAGATTATAGAGTAATCAGATCTTAAAAAACTTTGGACGAGATTTTCTGATTTAGGAAAAGTATTATACATTGCAACCGAGTATAAATTTTGCGAGAGTCTTGTAGGGACAAAGAAGTGTCGGACTATAGAAATGTGTCTTTGGAGAGCCTGCGAGATATTCTCAAGTATCGTTATAGTTTACAGGAAAAATGGCGGGCACGAACAACCGACTCCTCCCTCTTGCCATTTAGACCAGCCATTAAGCCAACACACTACACCCTTTATGTTAGTTTGACCTAGACTAGCACACATTACATACCTAAGAGATCCTAAATAAAGACCGACTACAATCCCACTCTTACCCCCTTTGTATTTATAAACACACGGACAACACACACAATAGAAAGCTCATATCTCAAAAAAAAAAGACAACAAGCGCTGTGATAAATCTCTCGTAACTACTTCACTTCTTTATGTTCGAAAGAACAACGAAGACCCTCAAGTAGAAACACCATTCAAAACCACCAATTGACGCTTACAAAACCACCATTAAATCTACTCACTTTTTTATATATCTTCAAATCAACCTCGGTATACACAGGGAGTCATCTCTCTCACATCACTCACACATATTTTAACACAACTCACACACACTCAAGTATCGTAAATATTACACACAACTAGAACGTCGATCTTCTGTAGATACACACCAAGGATGACTCTGCCTCCTCCACACATCACATACATATACATCTCTCATAGAACGACAAGGATGGACTAGCAGTGCTTGTGGAGATCACACAGATCGCGAATAGACACAAAAGCGTGTTCTGATATGAGACTTTTTCTTTTTTGGGTGTTGTTTCCTTGGTTTCGCGGCACACCCTATCACCCCAACACATCACACACACACACACATTGTGTTGCAGACCTCTAATTGCGAGCAATTACTCTAGGATGTTTGTAAGGATAATCGCCTAAAATTTATCACACAACTACTTTCATATTTATACTTGAGTTCTTAAGGTGTTAATGGCATGTGGTTGGTATTGTAGGAAGCACTGAGAAGCCTGCTACACCAGCTTGCACAGATCCATAGAAGATAATCCGTTATGGTTTAGATCTCAACAAAGCGTTTATGTTATACGTTGCAATATCTCCCTCAACAATCTGATATTGTGTCTTACGTGTTCATCGATCTGAGCGAACCACGTAGTACCATTACAGTGAATTGATATATTGGTTCTATCTATATGAGTGTGGGGGTGGGGGGGGGTCAATGAGATATCTCTAACACTTAGGTTTAGAAGGAATCATCTCTCTATAGAAAAGGAATGATGATCTGTGAGCAGGCGTTTCTCTTCGTACAAGTCTATCTACACGATACTGTATCTGTCTCTCACATTTTAGACTACAACAACATTGTAGTGCTTGTGCCTACACTATATTTATTATGAGAATATTTATATAAACATCAGAACTCTTTAGGTAGGTTTCAATGTGGTGAGTCTCTATTAGGATACTCAACACACAACCTTCCTTCTCGTCTTTCAATGGAGTATAGATAGCGAAATGTAGACTTCTCACATAATATAACAGGACAAACTATCTTAGATACACACACACTACACACATCTCTCACGGAGACACTAATCTACATAAAACTTATATTTAAGAAACCACCTCTATGTTTGAGGTTATTTCTCTATAGCATGACAATACAGAGTATCTAGTATTCAACTTCACGGAAAAGAGCTACTTCATCTTTGGCCTAGCGAAAGCCGAGATGTGCTTCACATTGTCACAGATGGATAGATTTATGCTCGTTTCCCCGGTAAGTAAATCTGATATATTTAAGTTCTCATCTTTCTGGTTTGTAAAACCTTTCGGATTGATAAAAATTCCTTTGACCCCTCTTTGGAACACTGCATTATATTCATATATGTAACAGCTATTTATGTCTCATTGAGTCTCTAACATATACTTATATGTGAAAATAAGTATACCTTGCGAGTGACATTTACAGGATAGGATTGATAGTAAAGCTTTATATATATATGTGCTCTAATTAATTTTCTCCTTTCTATCTTATTAAGATACACTCTCTATGATACAATCTAATCTGATAAAGATTTGACTACTAACATTACATGAAAATTCTGATAGCATTATATTCATCTATGTTTTTTGAAGTCTTCATCTCTCAGTAAACAATGTATTCACTCACAGAGAGCGAGCGTTTAACTCATGTATATAACAATTGAACATATCGAGATTCTTGACTTTCTAGTCGTTTCTATGACACAATTCTGTGTTCTCAAGGTTTAGACATCTTCAGAGGAGCACAAGCACAAAATACATAATACATAAGCCTGAGTGATACATTTTATAGTCATATTATTGAGATTACATAAGATTCTCTTATTGCAGTTCTATCTCATACTAATCTAAGCGCTCTCTAACCACCAGCAAATAGACTTTTGATCTCTGGTCGAGTAGATATAATAGGAACAAAATAAAGCTTAGATTGTCGTGCTAGTGGATACTAGTCATGTGATTGTAGGATCTCTGAACATCATATTACAGGGGCATTATTAAGGAGCCCGACACACTTCTAATTATATATGCTCTTAATGGGTCAAGTATACACTATCTCAGGTTATCACTCTCCATCAAGGGATTCAGCATAAGTCTGTAGGCAATATCTATTATATTACGGATGACTTCTCACCATTTCGTCGACGCGGTGTATCTAGCACACGAGATCTCTGAACAATTCTTTTGCGTAACACACACCTCTACTTAGTTGTGACTCTATAAATATCTGAGTACATATCTCATTATGTGGAATACTTATACTATCTATTATATGTCCTGTGTGCTCGAGTTCATTGACATGTAGGAGTTAACCCAGCAACTATTATTTCTCATCTATGTGAGTATCTTTATCTATCTTGTTTCTATTGGTTTTTATTTCCCTCGATGCTCTCGTCTCTCTAACGGGTGAGTTCATAGCCCCACATTTTATCTTTTAATGTTTTTCATAAACTGTTTTCGGGTGAAATACATGCTACATTGTTACCAATTGATTTCTACTACTTAAAGCGTAAAATGATTATTTTACTAAAGCTTTTTACTTGCTTCACTAATCTGAATTTTAATACATGGTTGATTACTTATGAACTTACTAAGTTTGATTTGCTATGCATGTTTTTTTTTTGCTACCTTTGACACAAGTTTTTGTCAAACTATATGATATGCCCTGATATTTAATGCCTGATATTATTGCTAAGGTCCCTTCTCTGCCACTTAAGTCCCTGTTATATCATGAACACAGTTGCTAGTGTAGTGGGCGCGAGTGTTGTGGATATATCTACAGGACTGGACAATCCCCACCTTTCTTGGGGTACAAGCAACTCATGGTGGGATTGAACATTTGAGGTATTACTTTCTAGGATGTTTGGCAGAACATCCTACTTTTGTGGGGCATTCCAATCTATTGATTGAAGTACGTTAAGGTTTCGGTGTCATGAGCTTAGTGCAATAATATATACTTAGACTTGGTGAATTTGTTTCTCTTGTCTACATTACTTGTTTTGGACTTCGGAATACGTACTTAGTCCACCATTACTTAAGTCTTGTGGTCCACTTTTAAATATACTCAACTTTGATTACCTGAACCAACCACTCAGGGATATCAGAAATAAAACAATGAAATTATGTAACTCAACTCTATCATAAATGAAATAACTCTTGAACTCTAACAAAACATGCAATATTTACCTAAACCCTATGGAAATTCACCAACATTATTGTTGACGTTTTTGCATGTATTTTCTCAGGTTATTATATTGCTAGCTGAGCATTGGGAGCATTTGAGTCGCGTGGATATCAAAACTTAAAGGACTCGGTTTTCTTCACATTCGATAATCATTTATCTTTAAAATATACATCGAATCATGTTTGAATTCTTTTAACTTGGTGAAAAGGAAATTATTGGGACCTGAATTTACTCTGATTTACTTAAATCGAATGTGACATTTTATCAAACGTCTCTTTAGAGGTCGTTTACTGTGACTTGTACTTTATACTATGAAGTAGCACCCCAATGTGGTATTCCGCTGCGTTGTGATTTTTTGTTGGGGTGTTACATTCAGTCCCTGTGGTTTATTAAAAAGATAATGGGCCATTTGAAACTTGGAGGGACTTAAATGGTAATTGTGGGTTTTTATCTTTTTATGGTTGACTTTTGTTGACTGTAGCTTTGACTTTTTTTTGACTCTTCCTGCTTTTGGCTTTGCATCTCTGGCTTCTTTTGTGCTCTTCCGTTCCTCGTGTCCGTGTTTGCCCGTTTTTGACGGTTTTCTTGTGATTTTTGATATATCCGTACATGCACACACAAAACACAAAAACAAGTATATTTTTGCCATTTTTGTTGTATTTTGGGCTTATTTGGGCCATTTTAGGTATAAATGGATATGTGTATTTTACACTTATCAGACACATATTTTGCACCATACAAATACGTCTAAACCGCATTAAAGGGGCGACTTGTCATAAAGTAGATACACTCCCGACTCATGAGTTGTGGAAAATTGCCTTAATAGTATTGTGTGAAAGAGACTTGGCTTCAAGGATTTTATGAATCTTTTGATTTATTTATAATAAAATTGATAAAAGTAATTATTTGATTACAAATTGAAGTAGTTAAAAACATTTATACACTATCATTATATAATACATTGGTTTATATCTTGATTGTTGCTTGGATTCTTGTAGTTTTTTTTCGATTGCTGGACCGTATGGGTTGTCAAGTAAGGTGGTGAAGTCTCCCGATTGGAAAAAAAGTGAACTTAATGGTCCAACTGAACCATAGTGATTCCCATAACTTATCAGCTTTGTGCTTTTGATTTTCACGTAAATGTTAATTGTTAGTATGTTCTTTGTAGATTTTAGTGTTTTACCAAAATTCTTATAAAGCTTGATTAGAACATGAAAAGTGCAGATTTTTTATTGTATTTTAATTAGGATAGTAGGATGGTTTGGGCTACTGTTGCATCTAAACGCTATATCCGTTGGCATAACTGACCCGTATGACATTGGGGTCAAATTTAATTTATAAACATTTGAACATAGACTAATGTGTGTTTTTGATACATAGATTAACTACAATAGTACAATTTTTTAAATTTTTTTGCGAACATGTTCTGACATAGTATGCAATTGAAATACGGAGTATATTTTTTTTGTTTTCACCAAATCATTTAGATATTTTACTTTTAGTGTCATATCGTTAATTTGACTAGCAATTATTTATTTAAGGAAAAAGTGGCAATGGTGATAGTAGGCGTTGTTGTGTGATTCTTCTTGTGCTTATGATTTTTTTTGTGTTTTGCAGGGCTGGTGCAAGTCCTAAGAGCTGGTGAAAGGGTAACAAGTGTTGTTCATATGCAAAAGTCACGTGGATGTTAGTCTCATATCTACTAAATGAGACTAACAAAATGACCCATAAAGATACCCAAATCCATTTTGATAAAAATACATAAAATCATATTTCATGATATGGTAGATATACAAGCATTGGAATGCTTATGATGTGAATATATAAAAAGGTTTATGACGTCTAGATATGTTTCAGGTTATCGGATTTGACTTGAAATAAAGGCAAGATGTCTTGAACTTCTTATTGACGGGGCTATGTATTCTACTTTGACCATATAAGCTATTTGTGATTGTATATACAATTTACCTTCACACAAAAGAAAACGAAACAAAAACAAAAATTAAATTTAATCTATGTATAAACATCGTGCATACACGAGCATTATAACTACGCATAGTCTAGATCTCTTCTTCGTATAATACAAATTAAAAACCATAATTAAAAAATATATAAAAATACATTATTCAAAAAATTAGAAAGAATCACGTGCGTGCACGAGATTTATAACTAGTATGGAAATTTTTTTAAGTCTCCAGAAAACGGCCCCCTTAAACACTGGGCGGCCCCCTTATATATAAGGGACCGCCAGTCCTTTAAGGGACCGCCAACAGAAGGTCACGGATTCTCCACTGTGACCTCCTGATTTTCTGTGCAGTTGACCACTATCTCATCTAGGCCTAGCTAATTTCTGCTTTTTGATAAACATACTTTGGAATCAAAATTTTCTAACCTCATGCTTTACTACTTCAATCTATCTCTTCCACCTTAAATTATGAACAATCTTCATCACCTCATTCATCCTCTTCACCTCACTCTACCATGACTTCCACCAATGCCTCCTCATCCAATCCTTCCAAGAAAATCAAACTCACCATAATCCCTCCTAGACAATTATTTGTCAATATTTCTAGTGATGAAGAAGTGACAACTACACCCTCTCCCATTACCACTTCTTCTTCTCCAAGTGCTCCTAATGCACCATCAAAAACCACATCTACAAAAGAAACCACCTCAAGTCATGAAAACACTTCATCCTCCTTTCAATCTAAGCTACAATTATCACCAACTCCTTCAAATGAACCAACCTCTCCTCAAACTCAAAATCCTTTTCTACAAAACCTAATGGATGTTCCTCCAAGACCCTCTAATCCTCAACCTATCCAAACCATCTCCCCATTGGATATCACCCTCTCATTATCACCAATCACACCTCTTGAAATTCCATCAAGTCCACCATCACCTCAACCTCCTATCATGGGACATCCACTTTACTACAACTATCATGACTATCATGGATCAACTTGTGTTTGTTGTTTCCACAACCGTAACCTCTACTTGAACCTTCGAGATGAAATGAACATTATGTTTGCTCATCTTGAATACCTTATAACAACCGCCCTCACAACTCACTTTCCACCTCCACCTTAAATTTCTCTCTTCTAAAAGACTTAATAATGGAAAACCTAAAACCATTTTGTCTCAAAATCATGCCTATGAATCTTCTAGGATAAATGTTTTAGCTTATGCTCACCCATGCTCTAATTATCTTATGTTAGGTTATGTTTATGTTGTGATGTAATTTTATGATTATGTATGCTTGTATTCTCATATATTGTCCTTGTGACTATATATGGTTTCTTTATGCATTTGAATGAACTTTAGTTATGCTTCTAAATGTGTGGATTGAATCCTTAAGATATTTGTCATGCTATGGTTGTTTGCTCTTGTACCTCTAATCTTGTTTTGTAGCAAACAAATTATCGTAAGATCGATCCCTTGGTGCCCCGAACAAGGGGGAGCTTACATCAAGGGGGAGTCTTTAATCGTCGACTTCTTTCTCTCTACTCAACTCGACGATCAACCTTTTTGGATTCGACAAAAAGGGGGAGAAGTAGAATTAAACTCATTAATAATTTATAAACTTTTAAATTTTATACTAAATGAGTTTATATTTTGTCATCATCAAAAAGGGGGAGATTGTTAATACAAATAATGTCCAAAAACGTTATTTATATTTTTCGACCTCTCAATGTTTTGATAATAACAAAATGTGAAAACGTTTACGATAAAATTAAACGTTTATAAATCAATAATCATAAAATTCTATTTCTATGATTAATCACTTAATGTATGGATAAACAAATCATTAAACATGATTAGTGATCAAGAAAATAATTTTTTCTTAAATCTTATACTTCCACAAAAATGTTTTTATAAAAATATAAAAACAAATTATTTATTAATTAAAAGAAATGTTTTATTAAAAACATAAAATTTGAATTTCAAATTTTCCCCCCAAAATGGAAGGTTCCATAACAGATACAACCTTCACCACAAAAGGACAAAAAAGGGAGCGGAGTCTAGTGGCGGCCCCCTTATAGGGGCGGCGGGCCCCTTATATATAAGAGGCCGCCGGGACCGCCACCAGCAACGGCTACTTTTTTGTCCCCTTTAAATACTGGGCCACCCATTTCAAAATCAGACCTCCTCTTGCCAAAAGTTCTATCAGATATAGTTTTCTCTCTTATTCCTTTCTTTCTAAAACACATATCTTGATCACTAACATACCTTGATTTTGTTTCAAGTGATTAATTCTTTCTTCCTCCTTTCTTCACCTTCTAATCAAGTGCAAGAGAAGAACAATCGTATTCTTCTACATACGAATTGTTATCAAGTGATCTTTCTCTCTTCTCTTCTTCAAGATCACAAACATTCATTAGATTTATTTTGTGTTGCTGTATTAATTGGATCAAGTGTTGATCCAAGTGTCTAGATTGTATATTGGTGTGATTTGGATTATGTGTCAATCCAAGAGTGTATATCTTGTGAGTGTTTGAAGACTTAGTGAAGTCTTAGATTGGTTCTAGCTAAGATTAGGACTCGACATCTAGCTTAGTGTCGGAAAAGAAAGTAAGCGACGTGTAAACGGTTTTCTCCGCCTAAAGGGAGCTTGTTGACATAGTGAAATCTCGAGTGGAGTGCTCGGGGAGTGGAGTAGGAACGAAGAGGTGCTTCCTCGGGGAGTGGAGTAGGAACGAAGAGGTGCTTCGTTGCCGAACCACTATAAATCTCGGTGTCTTGGTTTGATCGTTTCTTTCTTTATCTCTTTACTTATTACTTGCATTATTAGATAGTTTAGTTGTGATTCATATTGTTGGTTGATTGACATACATCTCGAATCAAACTAGTTCATAAGCAAACTTTTAAAACGCTAATTAACCGGTAAAACTATTCACTTCTAGTTTCTACAAGGTCAGTTTATAAAATTTGAAAACACATTTTTCCATTGTTTGCACAAGCAGTTTATGCATCAAAATCAGTACAATCCGCGCAACGACATTTGTTCAACACACAATTTCGTTATTGCGATTTCGCAGTTTTAAAAATTATCAATTTACAAAGCGTCATTTAATACAGTTCGGTCAATGGTCACAGCAAGTTCCAAAAATAATACCTACTCATGGACTATGCAAGCAAGTATTGTACACGTGCGGAGGATCCACCAACCGGAATCATTCCACACTCGGGGTTAAGTCAATCTAGTAACAAGGCCACTCAAACATCAACATCTACAATCACACAAACTCATAATCAAGGATAATCAAAATTCTCATAACCATAATAATAATAACAATGCTGGGGGTAGTACACGTACAACCAAAATCCCCCAAAAGTTACAATCTTGGGTTCCAAGAAAGATACATCCAATCATGAAGATTCTAAGTTTCTAATACATAAACTACCTATACATGAACTCTTCTAGAGTTCTAAATCAAAAGTAATAGCTAAAGAGTGCGCAATCACCACGCCGGTGATAAGATAAAACTCTGAGGCAACAATAATCTTAATCTAATAAACCTAAATCTTGAAATCCTCCTACTTACTAATTCGTAGATGATAAAAGTATAAGGTTTTCGTCCACAAAAAGTATTTCGGGTCTAATTTCCAGAAACGTAAGGCCCACTGCCCAAATTTTTTTAGATCCAAGGTGAAATTACTAGTTTACCTCTATTTATCAAAGCAGCCATTTTTCCAACATTTTATTGCTCCATTAAACTGAGTGTATCTCCTAAACTGTGCGTCCGCAAAAGCCGAAACGACCGCTCAAATCTAAGTTTGTTCAATATCTAAAACTTACAGTTACATATATAGGTGTTGCTATATAAGTTTTCGAACTTATTACTCATTCAATATCTGGTCTCAATTTTGGACTAGTTTTGCCATTTCGGCGATATCTCATTCGTCGGGCGTTGATATGACTCTATCCGAATTCCTACATGTACCTAAGAGGTTTATCTACCTCTTAGTCTAATTTCCCAGGTTTTTATAGACCAAAAATATTTTGAAACGTACCCAACAAGCTGCTATCCCAAAGCAGTCCCCAAAGAAATTTTGACAAATTTTTGTAGTTTACGAAAATGAGCGTAATTTGAAATTTATTGATGCTTTTGATGTGAAACCAATTGGAGGTGATAGCCCTAAGATCATTATACAGGTACCTAAATTTTCTTTTGAAAAGTTATTACAAAAATATGGAGTTATACTCCTTTTCCCAACAGTATACCAGATTTGACTAGTTTTAGAAAAACAACGATATCTCACTCATCCGGAAGAGTTAAAATTCTATCCAAATCACCACATGTACCTTAAACATGTACCAATATCTCAATTGGCTTTTCCAGGTGCCGTAAGGCCAAAAATAATTCACAATCAACCCCACAACCTGCTGGTTACAAACTGCCGTAAAATCTATTTCAAAATCCAACCAAACACCATTTTAATTCCTCCAAACGCCAATACAAAGCCATACCCAATGACTTAACACTCTTTCAAACACAAAAACTCATAAATTTCTAGAATCAAACGTTTCAAGACTTACTAAGTAGAGGTCGATACAAAAGAATCAAAGCGCAAACACACCAACTTTATTCGAAAGCTCCAAAGATAGACGTTTCCAAACGACACGTTACGCGAGAATAAGTTAATAGTCGTTTTCCAAAACAATGAGGGTTCATGGGATCACATATAAAAGTCACACTCCCATCAAGTGGAAAATTTTAAAACAATAGGTTACGAAACAACATATACGATTCAAAAGCAATGGGAAAATATTCGAACTCGGAGTCGAACAATAAATAACCCAATGGGATCGACAAACTATGACGAAGCAACATTATCAAAAGATGAAAAGTAAAGTCGCGAAAAAGTTTCGAAGATAATCATATAACAACGATGTTTTCATCATATATCAAAATGATTTTATCATATCGCATCGAAATGTTTAAAGAATTTAAACTCTTCGCAAAAAGCGAATATCAAGATATATATAATCATATACCATAGAACGGATGTCGTATATATATATATACACGTATATAATTATTACTTATACCAAGTGTCACCCACTTGTTATGCGCATAATATGCAATCAAATATATCACATAAGGCACATAAGGGATCGGGAACGATGCGCGTGTGGATATCGGACAACGGTGAACGACTCATAAATTTTTTTGAAAACAGTTATAGTCCAGGCGTTAAAAAAGACCTAGTTCGCTATAACCAGTGCTCTGGATACCATTCTGTAACACCCTCAAAATATGATACGCAGCGGAATACAACATTTGGGGTGCAACATTACAAT
>BQNB010089659.1:0-27351 GCA_026074375.1 Tanacetum coccineum
CATAATTATTTCTACAGCTAGCATCTAGACCTAACAATCAGTCTAGTGTCCTACATGATCATGGTACTACTAGTCTAAGGACGAAAACCCAAACGTCTCTCAACATATGACTCCAACCTCCTAAGTCTCCCACGAGTATCATCGCGATCCCTACGAACCTATTTGAATTTCCTCCTGTAAAAGAGACATGTGAAGACGAAGACTGTTCAAACAATCCCTCTCGATAACTAACATAGCATGAACCCTGAGATTCTTCAACATCAAATGGTCAATCCTCTCGATCATACTAACTCTCTGTCCCCTAGCTATCAGTTGATCGGCCTCCAACCGTCTCTGAACAGTCTCAATCCCGACAATCCTATCAATACGAACCTCAGACATGTGATGGTAAAAGTCACGCACAGCATCATCCAAGTCAATCGGCATATCCTTGAATGACCTAACAATGTCATCCCTAGTGCCAGACGAATCAGAAGAATCCTCTCCAGCTGGCTCTATAATCTCCTCCTTAACTATCGGTGCGGACATCGGGTCGATACTTGATAAGTGTAAAATACACATATCCGTTAATACCTAAAATAACCCAATTAAACCCAAAACAGACCAAAAATGGCTAAAATATGCTTGTATTTGTGTTCTGTGTGTGCAGGTACCAATACCCAACTCCATATCAACCCCAGTCTCTATAGGATCAATCTTGGTATCCTCCTCTATGCTAGCTGATGAATATGAATCTCTGAACCTCTTACGAGGGGGTAAGTGATCAGCACGGGTAGGAGCTAATGATCCCGTAACTGGCATGGATAATGATACTGAATCAACCGGTGATCTACATCTCTTACGAGATGGTCCTGCAGAATGTGGAGATGAATGCATGGGTCTCTCTGATGAATCTCCTGATGATGACTCTGATGTAGTCGGTGGATACAAAGTAGATAGCGGAGCAGCACACCAACGACGGTATGCCTCACTATGTCGTGGTGCTCTCCTCGGAGGGTAACGTGATCTAGGTGATACATCTCTAGTCGAAGATCCCGAATGAGCCTGATCTGGCGCATCCAAACCCAAAGAATGAACTGGCGAAGAATCCGAAGATGAACTGGAAGAAGGTGAGTGATGATCTGGAGAGCGAGGTGATGCATGCCTCGATGCTAATCTGCGAGCTGGCAAAGGTCTAACTCTCTTCCTTGCAGTCAACAACTTACGCGGCCCGTTAAGATGGGTGCGGTAAGGTCGACCAAAAGGAATAGCCTCCCCGGGTCGGATAAGAGTCGCTGATCGTCGACGAATCCCGGGAGGGGCAGTAACAGGAGCAATAGGAAACTCATGTGATGATGATGTACGTGCTGTTACCCTGCTCCTCCAACGAGCAACGATAGCAACATAAGGGTCTTGTGATGGTGGTCCATCAGAAGAACCAGGAGCCTCAGAAGAATCGGTGCACATGAATGGTGAAATAGCTGGTAGCGGGGAAATGTGCTCTGGTGAAGTCATCTCATCTGGTGAATCAGAATCGGAACCCGTATAAGGAACCAAGCCACACAATCCAGTGGGTGAAGCGACAAGAGTCGTCTCAACCATAGGAGCGGCAGAAGAAATAACAGGAGCAATAGTAGAAGTCTCTGGAGCAACCACTGAAGTAGAAGGAATAACAGTAGGGATATCACCAAAAAGAATAACCCGAGAGGGCGGTGATCCCACACTCTCATCCGAAGAATCAGAAGAAATAATGATAGCTGAAGCTGCCATAATCTGCACAAGCAAAAGTTTATATAAATCTCCTTTATATGAAACCATGCAAGGCATAAAGAAATGCTAAAATGAATGGCAAGGTAAATATGGCAATATGTAATACTCTTACGTATATATAGTAATCTCATATATATGCATGCAGCAAGGATAGACAACAAGTAGGCACAAATAGAGGCACATAGGATCACATACTGGTTATAGCCCAGACCTAGTATAACTACCTGGTTCTCTATAACCTTGGCTCTGATTACCAATCTGTCACACCCCCAAACGGGGCCTAGACGGAATACATGTCCGAGGGCGTGACGTCATAACAATCCGATCACAAAGCAATAAAGAACGACCACTAATCATGGACGTTTAAAAAAGTTTACTCGTTGCATAAAATAAAATAGATTTAAGTTTTACAGCCCATAATAATTAAGTAGTTAAATGTAGCGGAAGCATAACAAAGTTTGATAATGAACAACGAGTCTGATAAATAGAATAAGTCTTGAAATCGGCGAAGTCCATATAGACATATAGACTCCATAAGCATCAAGAATCAAGCCACAAGCTAAGCACCTGAGAAAACATGTTTAAAATCATCACATAATGTTGGTGATATTCAAGGTTTAAGTGTACAGAGTGGACCACAAAAAGATATTAAAACTATAAACACTCACTAATAACAGATACAACATCCACAAAAAGTATTTACTGCTATGCGCTAAGCCATGACACCGATGTCTAAAACAAAAGGGCATATCAATCATGCCACAGAGTATTCCTACCCTTAAACAGGTGTCCACATAACCAAAGACCACCACAACGCACAATCGACATGACATAATAACTGTTTGTTTCGCAAGCTAAATTAAACCAAACCAGATAGGGTAATTATCCCCAAAAGATACTATTTATTCATTCGCGGCCGAGCACACTACTTAAAACCCAATGTCCAATTGGCCATAGTGTGACTGACGGTTCATGATAGTTCGGGCACTAGTGGTTTGTAGCGCAAACTTAAGCACCACCTAAACATGTAACACTCCACGTTAATGACTTTGTCCAATTTAAAAGCAAACAATGTTCTTGTTCTCACCTCAAAGTATAAGCATTTGTAAAATCGGTAAAAATGCGGGCTATGAACCACCCTTAAAGCAAGTTGGTGAATTATAATCAAAGCGGAGAAGAATAAAGCCAAAGGATCCTACACGCGTCCTAAATAAACGACGCGTCTTAGATAAAACGAAGATTAACCGAAACTGTAATGATACACTTTCAATAGAAAAGACATCCATGTGTGTTTGCGCTTTAGTTTATTTAATAAAGTATGACTAAATAAAATTATAGAGTTTTTCGTTAAGTTTCGACATTTATCCAAAAATTGCCATTTTTAGTAACTTTCCTAATTTGGGTAAGTATTTAGTTTTCCGGGACGATTTAATACCGTCCCCTATAAATTGATATATCCATATTTCCTAAACGCACTATCTCGACCTAAACGCTTGACTCATATGTTCACTTAACTAATATGTGCTAAAATATATCATTTTTAGAAATCCTACATTTTTGTTAGTCTCGACATCTCATAAAAATGTTTATGACATCTCTAAAGTTTCCAATTAATATCCTAAGGTTTCTATATGTTTCGCTAAGGTTTTAAAAGCTCAAATAAGCCCGAAAGTGTCCGTAAACCTTTATTTTATTAATCCAATTCAGCCAACTACATTATTTGTTTTTCCAAAAAGTGTTTCAAAATTCATTTCGCCATAACTTGGCCGTTTAAAGTCCGTTTTTGGTGTTTAATATACAAAAATCTATGTATACGAAACGGGCTATCCAAAAACTACTTTTTCAACTATTGAAAACATTTTTAAGTGTCCTACAACCTCTTTTACATTTTCAATAAGCAACTCACATTTTCGAATATGTACCATAGACTTAACCATAGACTCAACCATAAGACCGCCATAGTGTCTAGTCCAACCTAACTTCTTTTTCGCCAAAACTAAAAAACAAAACCACTCTTAATCTATCCTAACCTCATCATATATATTGTTGCAACCTACTTTTCAACTCATCTCACCATAGCTTATAAAACAACAAACATAATACTTTCATTTTTATAAAAGTTGTCAAGATATTTTTATCATTTCTTTTTATAAAAGTAACACAAACACATTGACTCTTAAACTTGAACAATATTCATAAGAATAAAAGAAATGAAACAAGAGATGGGTCAAAAAGCTACAAGAATGTAACACAAGTAGAGAATCACAAGATCTATACCCAAAATAACTAGATCTATAAAACCCACTTATAAAATTAGAAACCCTAATTTTATAACTTTGAGAAAACCCTTGGAAATCAACCAAACAACACTTGGATATAACTTAGATAACATTGTAAATGAACTTGAAATGATTAGATCTTGTAAGAAATAAAAGGAAACTCAAACCCTAGTGAGGGGTTTTGAGCCGTGGGTTAGCAAGAAGGGAGGAGAGAAAAAAAATGTTGGTGGCTTTGAAATGGGAATGATAACCCTAAGTGTGTGATATGAGATGTATTTATAAGAGTAAACTAGGGTTTATGACTTGGTTGGAAGCATCAAGTGGCTAACACACACCAAAGGGGTGTGCATTTGTGGTTTCGGCCGAAACTAGTTACAAGGACCCAAATAGGTTTAAATTTTAAATCATGGTTCACTATAGATGCATAAAGTTTGGTTCATTTGCGTCTAATGGTACAAGTAGAATCCATTACATACATTTATGTGTCACATGAAGTACAAACTAGTGAAGAGTGCATAAAGTGACTCCCTCATAAGTCCCCAATAATAATGCTTACATGATCACATGCATGGGAAATCCAAAAGATGCTTCATGAATTAATTTAGAGCTCAAGGTGTTTTGGTCTTGAGTTTTAGGCGTCCAATATGTCAAGAGAGGGGAGGTGAACAAAATTTTTAACATTACAATGTTTGACAGATGATAACTCGAGTTTACACGAAAAGATTGCGGGTTTTCAGGGTTCTGTTTGGTCAAAAACGCGAAAAACGCAATTCAAAAGATAAAACCCTAAAATTAATATTGGAAGTGATTAAAAATCACGAAGCACTTAGAAAAGTTAAAATATCTCATATAAGGCCTAAATTTATTTAATAACTGATGCCGGGACGCGCCCGATGACGTTTTTCAGATTTACGCGGTTTAACTTCCCGGTAAACTGTTAGATTCAAATGTAACATATACAAGTCAAAGATAATAATCGGAAAGGTTTAAAATGTTGACCTAAAATTTACGGGGTGTGACATCCTTTCCCCATTAAAAGAGCTTTATCCTTAAATCTTAGGACGTAGCTTGAGATGCGATTCAGGGTTAAGCGAAAGATGAGGGTACTTTTTCTCATTTGGTCTTGTCGCTCTTCCCAAGTAAACTTGGGACCTCTCCCTGAATACCACACGGAACCTTTCTGTCACGATTAGAAATCCGACTTTGCTCAACCGTTTAACTTCGCGGTCCATAATTTCAATTGTTCTTACAATGAAATAAGCATCGTCGTCGATGTGGATTTCGTCCCAACGGAATAGCTGACGTAGTTCGTCAGTAGCACTTCTTAAGGATTTCATCCAAACGAAATATGTACAAGCAGCCACAACAAGCTTAGCAATAACTCTTTGAACAGATCTTTGTTTCGCAAAAGGGATAATCGAGTCAACAATGACCGTAATCGAATCTGCCACATTCGAAAGCCCCGCTAAAAAATAAGGAACAACTCCTTCAAAGAATCCCATACCTGTTTAGAGACACATTCAAAAAACAAATGCTCGTGAGAGTCCGACTGACCATCACATAACGAGCATTAAAAAATTAGGTTAGTCCCGTTAATGTCCCACTAACGCAACAAATCTTGAGTTTTAAGCCGACGCTTGGCAACCAGCTATAGATGAAAAGCATGTCTAGGAATACAATTAGAGAACCACACCACATCACACCAGTTAACCACATCTGATCGAGGTCTTACACAATTCCATACCGCAGCAACCGAGAACGGTTTAACTACCTACCCCCACACAACCTTCCGATTTCCCATACGATCATTCCACTCTGAAATGTTAGTAGCAGCAAGCCAAATTCAGAATAAGGTATTTATGAATACCAATTCACTAGGCCAAATCTAAGGCCCTATTAGCCACCACAACCTGAACCTTGGAAGAAAGATTAAAACCCGCCCTATGAATGTCACGGCTAGATATAATATCAGCCAATGGACCACACGGGGACCAACGATCAAACCAAAGAGAACATGTAGCACCATCACCTAAATGATATCTAACATGATCGCGAATGAGTAGACGAAGTTGAAGAAACTTCCTTTATCCCCACGTCATGTTTCCACTATACAGAACCTCAAAGAAATGTCAGCCTCTCAACTTATACTCGTGAATCCATTTCACCCATAACAACTCTTTCTTGAAAAGAAGATTCCAAATATGAGTAACCATCAAGGCCTTATTAAACAGCTTAAGCCTACGAAGGCCGAGGCCGCCTTCATTTTTAGGAAGACATACAACTTCCCAAGACACTTTCGCTTTACCCTTCCGCATATCACCCTGACACCAAAGGAAACCCCTCATTAACTGCTCTAATTCAAGAAGAATACGAGTAGGAAATGAACAAACCCACTGAGGCCCAATACCACATGCATTGGAACCAAAAACCAGTGTTGGTATTGATTAAGTGTGGTGATTATGTAAACAACGAAAAAGTTTCAATCCTCCCTACAACCAGAGAGATTTATTTTTTTCCAATCCTTGATGCGCTAACGAATTCGATTAGTAAAGCTCCTTCGCAAATCCCTATAAATAAGTCGAGTGGAAATCAAAGGAACCCCAATGTACTTGACCGGAAGCCGGCCCTCTTCAAATGGGAGAATCTGTAAAATAGATAACTTAACATGGTTCAAGACATTGCAAAAATAAGCCATGCTTTTAGGGAGACTCGGGGTCAATCCCGAAGCATTCCGAAACTCATCCAACGCCTCCATAATGACCCTATCAGAATTCGGGTCTCCATGGGCAAACAAAAATAAATCGTTCGCAAAACAAAGGTTAACTAACTCCAATTTAGAACAACGCCTATGGTAGGTAAACGATTTCAAATCTTAAACTTTACGACGAAGCATCAAAGTAAGAACCTCCATGATAATGGTAAATAGGTAAGGTGATAGGGGATCACCCTGCCGAAGACCCCGCTTTCCTTTAAAATAACCATGAAGCACACCATTAATGCATAACGAATAAGAGGTAGTAGTAACACACTCCATAATCCAATCAACCATCCGAACATGAAAACCAAAAGCCAATAACACCTCCTTAAGAAAGCACCAATCAACGGTATCATAGGCTTTTTGAATATCAACCTTAAACGTACATCTAGGCGTACCACGATCCAAATGATAATTATGTATCAACTCTTGAGTAAGAAGAATATTATCAGAAATCCTTCGTCTCGGAACAAAGGCAGATTGATTCGGACTAATAAGCATCTTCAAACTCTCCTTGATGCGATTAGAAATAATCTTGCTGATACATTTAAACAAAACATTGCAGCAAGAAATAGGACGGTAATCATTAATTCGAGATGGAGAAGCAACCTTGGGAATGAGAGCAATGATCATGTGATTAAGTTCTTTTAGCAATTTGCCATTAGTAAAGAACTCCTGGACAGCAAGAATAACATCATTCGCCACAATATCCCATGATTCCTTAAAGAAACAAGCCGTGTATCCATCCGGACCAGGAGATTTATCATTTCCCATTAAAAAAATAGCATCCTTGACCTCCTTAGCAGTAACATTCTTGATCATATCCAAGGCTTGATTAGAATCCAATCTATTCAGAAATAACTCTTAAGAATCGAATGGAAAACAAGAACCTTGTTGACCTAGAAAAGCTTCATAATGAGAAACAAATGCAGCCAGGACACCATCACCCGTGACCACGTCCCTAGCCAGGTCAGTCACCACATCAATACGGTTACGATTCACACGCCCCTTAACCGACTTATAGAAGTAAGTCGAGTTAGAATCACCAAACCGAAGCCATTTAACTTTGGATTTTTTTCGTCAGAAAATGCTCTTCCATGATGAGGGCATCCATAAATGCACGGACATAAATAGCTTCCTCGTCCCGACGAACATATGAAACGAAAGATCCAATCAAAGATCAGATTGCACTCTATCCAATTCGAACCTGAGCTTTATAACATTCTCATGAAGATTACCCTTCCCATAAAGCAATTGTCGCAACGGCTTCTTTAAAGACTTCAACTTTTTAACCACCCGATACATATGAAATCCACTAAACTGCGCACCCCATCCCACATTCACCACCTCCTTGAACCGGGAAGAGTGGTAGTGAAATTAACAAATTTAAAGGTTTTAGGAGGATACATAAGTCACTATCGTATGCTTACATGATCACATGCATGGGAAATCCAAAAGATGCTTCATGAATTAATTTAGAGCTCAAGTGGTTCTGGTCATTGAGTTTTAGGCGACCAAAATGTCACGAAGGGGAGGGAACGAAAATTTTAACATTACATAATTTTTAATACGAGATAGCTCGAGTTTACACGAAAAGATTGCGGGTTTCCGGGGTTCCGTTTAGTCAAAAACACGAAAAATGCAATTTAAAAGATAAAACCCTAAAATTAATATCGGAAGTGATTAAAAATCACGAAGCACTTAGAAAAATTAAAATATCTCATATAAGGCCTAAATTTATTTAATAACTGATGCCGAGACGCGCCCGATGACGTTTTTCAGAATTACGCGGTTAACTCCAAACTTCCCGTAAACAGTCAGATTCAAAAACGTAACTTGTAACAGCAAAGATAACTAATCGGAAGTTTTAAAATGTTGACCTAAAATTTACGGGATGTAACAAAGCTTGTACCTAAACCACTACTAGCCTATTGTTTATAAGGTAGTTTTCACATTTCATTTAACTAAAAAAGGCAAGTCCTAGGTTCATAAAACACACATTACATTTACTAGCAAATAACCAAGCAAAACACTCTCCTTTTCCCTATAAAAACCCACGGCACCAATTAGCAACCAAGAAATAATTCATATAAGTTTACTTACTAGCAAGTAAACAAGTAATCAAGAGTTTATAATCTAAGGTGTTTGGAATACATTGGAAGCTTGTTAAAATTCAAAGCAAGGGATTGCAAACTTAAAGGTTTCCCATGAAGTTTGAATTTGGGTTAAGTTCTAGGGTTTGATTCATTGTGTTCTTCATCTTCCTACACATCTCTAAGGTCTTTTAAACCTTAATCTTTCCATTCATTCATTTACATGTTTTTACATACTTGTTATTTATGTTAATCACCACCTATGTTTGTTTTTATGATTTATGAAATGCAATAAACATGATTATGGTTTGAATTTATATGTATACTTATGATGAAGGGTGTTTAAAATACAAGGATATACCTTATGTAAGTATTGGATAGTTTATAAACCTATTTGTTGGAAGATTTAATTATAAAGTTATGTACAAATTAAGTGAGGACTTTTTATCTTGGACAATCATTATGGACACAATTTAGAGGACTCATAATATACAATACATATGGTATGAAGTAAAGTAAAAGACTTGTACAAGTTTGAACCATGGGATAATTTATAAAAAAACTAGATTTATAAAATATATACATAAGGGACTGTTTTAAACATTCTGTTAGAATTCGTGTTTTATAAAATTATGGAAACATTTTGTTAAAATAGTACATATTATAAGGATCGTAAGCATATAAAGAACTCGAAAAACCGAGCTATAACGAAGAAGTTATGATACTTACAAGATTTCAATAAAAAATGTTTTTATAAAAGTATTTTTATAAAAACTGTTACAAATTCGAATCTGATAAAATATATGAATATTTTATAATGATAGTACATATTATAAGCTTTCCAAATCTATAAAGGACATGAAGAACGGATCAATAACAAAGAAGTTATGACATTTACGAATTTATGATAAATAAATATATAAAAACATTTTTATAAAAAGATTTTTATGAAAACTGAAACTGTTACAGATCTGATGAAAATTTATAAATATTTTGTAATGATAGTACATGTCATGGGGATTCCAAGAATATAAGAAACTCTAAAAACAAAATTAAAACGAATAAGATACGAGTTTTATAAATTTTAAGTTTATAAAACTATTTTTATAAACTGTTTTGATTTACTGAGTTCGACACATATTTTTATAAATACATTAGACATTTTATTTGAATAGTTTATCTCGTCGCGATTCCACACATATAAAGAACAAGTGAAACAAAATTAAAATGAGTAAGTTATGACTTTTATAAGGTTATGACGATTAAATACGTAAAAGTAGTTTTATATATTTTACAAAAACTGTGTAAGTTACTGTTCATCAGAAGCAAAAATATTATAAATATAATATTTTGATAGATTTTCTTAATATGAAGCCGTGGGTATAAATAACATGTAAAACGAAGTTAAAACAATAAAGATATAAGGTTTATAAACCTTATGCACTATTTTTATACTTGTGCACCATTTTTATAAAATCAATTAAATTAATTATATAATATCATTAGATAATCAATAAAAATATTAAATCATATATTATTAACAAATAATACATTGTTGAACAAAAATAATATTTTTTACGGGTACAATTACATGGACACTTACTTAACAAGTACAATTTAATTATTGTTTCAACATTTTAAATTAAACAAAACTATTAGGTGGTGGTGTAACTATATAACTTGCGATGTTGTATTTATATTAAATACATTATACTTATACGACCTATACTTAATTAGGTTGCACTCGGATTCCGCAACACATTTTACTTACTTGATTTAGATAATCAATCATTCACTTTGGAGGTGAGGTTCATAGCCCCGCTTTTATACAATACATTGATTACAACTATGGGTGATAATATGTCATTGTTAACAATGGACACAAGTACACCTAAAACAAAATTACAAGTTTGCCTAAGTAGCTATAACCCACTATTGCCCATGAATCATGAACTGTTAATTACTGATTGTAAGACCGAATAATTATGAATAATCTATTTGGATAGACAGCCCCATCGGTGAGTAGCGCTCACTATCGGTTTGCCGAATAACGAATGTAACCCTAAACCATGTCGGAACAATTAATGTTGCGGGTTAAACATCTACCACGGGCACATATTGCATTCACCTGCATACATATAATAGTTTTGAGCCTCAGTGACATGATTTGTGCATTTCTTAATTACTTTTGAGATATTGTATTCTATTATCATACACTTTAAAATCTGGCGAGTCCCACCTTTAATCATACTAAACCTGTGAAATCACCAACTTTATGTTGACGTTTTTAAAGCATGAATTTCTTTTCCTCAGGTCAATAAGGCAAGAAACAAGATAACATTGGTATCATCTTTTGGAGTCACATCACTATAAAGATATTTGCATTACATTTTGGTAGATATTTGCAATGTTTTAAAATCTTTACAATACAAGTGAACATTTTAACCTTGAGCTTTTTGTAACCAACAAGTTTATTAAATCAAAATGTATCATTTTTTAAAATGACTCATTTAGAGGTCCGTTCACATATCTGTTGCAAATGTACTCATAAGTATGCTCCTGGATATTATTATCCGCTGCACCACCAATTTTTGGGGGTGTTACATTAGGAATGCTCTGTTTGTATTTTTTCAACTTGTCCGTTCTTCCGTTAGAGAAACGTAGCGAGTAACTCCGTAAACTTTTCATGGTTTTTCTTATTATTTTGCTATGAAGTGAGTTATCCTCCTCGTTTCTCACTCTTTCTTATGAGAGCTTTGGGCATTCCAAAATGAAAGAATAGTTTTTTCAGGAATGAAATAACAACTTTGGCATCATTAGTTGGTAAAGCTTGAGCTTCTGCCCATTTAGATACATAGTCTACAACAACTAAGATATATTCGAATTTATAGGATTTCGGGAATGGTCCCATGAAGTCTATACCCCAGATGTTAAAAACTTCGCATACTTGAATGCTGTTTAAGGGCATTTCATCACGTTTGGATATATTTCTAGTTCTTTGACATGCTTCGTAAAGGCAAACTAGAGTGTAGAGCTTATTTGATGATTGTCGGCTAATAAAAGCTTGAGTCTAAGACTCTTTTAGTTGTGGTTGTTGGTCCATAATGTCTATCAGTAGGTCCGCGGTGACATTGATCTAATATGGTATGAGTTTCTTGTCCAAAGATACAACGTCTAATCATACCGTTTGAACATACTTTGAAAAGATATGGATCTTCCCAAAAATAGTTTTTGAGGTCAGAGAAGAATTTGTTATTTTGTTGGTACGTCATTCCTTAGGCATAATATCACCTACCAAATAGTTTGCAATGTCTGCGAACTATGGTATGTCTCCGGTGTTAATTTCCATAAGAGTTTCGCCAGGAAAGTTAACGTCAATTTCATCGTTGTCACTAGTCTCATCATTTTCAATCCGGAAAAGATCGGCGGCAACATTTCTTAAACTTTTTATCTTTATTTCTATGTCAAATTCTTGTAATAATAAGCAATAGCAATATCCACCGTAAGAGACGTGGTTTAGCATCTATGCTTTTTGAATGAAATGTTCTTTAAAACGGATGATCGGTGTAGACCAATAGGTTTTGGGATATTAGATATATCCAGAATTTATCGAATGCAAAGACTACAACCATAAGTTCTTTTCTATCACAATATACTTTTGCTGAGCTTAATTGAGAGTTATGCTTGCAAAATAGATGCGGTAAAAGTGTTTTCATCTTTTGATATAAACTTTGCTCCAACTGTGAAAATCACTGCTGCATCTACACATTAGCTTTAAAGGAAGATTCCAATTTGGGCTCAGATTAGAGGTGTACAATGTTAGTTTTTCTTTTTAAAACAAATGAATGCTCGTGACATTCCATCATTGACTTCCGAATGGTTATCATTTTTTCAAGTAACTTAGTTAAAGGACGAGCAATTTTTGAGAAGTCTTTAATGAAACGTCAGTAGAAACCAACATGACCTAAAAAACTTCTAATGCCTTTAACATTAGTAGTGGTAGAAGCTTAGAGATTTACGTTGAGTTTGGGCTTGTCCACTACAACACAAAGACCTGCTCCGACACTTTGTGTCTATGCGCAATTCCTTCTTTAACCATAAAGTGACATTTTTTCCAGTTAAGGACAAGATAGGCATCCTTTCAACGTTGAAGAATTTTATCGAGGTTGTTTAGACAGTTATCAAAGGAGTTTCCAAAGACGGAGAAGTCGTTCATGAATACTTCTACTGTAACAGCCCCCACCCAAAAGGGATAGAAAGTATTACAACTAAAGGTGTAGACATCAAAGGCATACAAAAATCATGAACCACAAGCATAAACAGCGAAGTCTCATAAATACCCACGGAAAATAAGTCAAACATGACTTAAGGTACATAAGTTCTTAAAAGACAGACAATATCCAAGGAAAAACCGAAAATAAACTAATGGTCTCCGAAAAGTAACAACTCATATATCAAAACTAAGATTCTTTTAGGGTAATCCACTCCTCAGCACTCATATCCCGAAAGCAACCCCAGCTCCTAGCTTAGATACCTGCCGCAGGAAAAGAAAGTGCGGCTGAGCTTACAAAGCCCAGTGAACAGATATATATAATCGAACGCAAAAGATAACGGAAATCAAAGGATACGATATAAGGTGCAAAGGATATCATAAGACATGATCAAAGGAATACAAATATAAGGTAAACAAATCAGAAAGTCCAGTTTCATATGAATGTAAGATGAATCAGAAAATCAATCAAGTCCAATTACCAAGCCCAAACAAATCATATCATAGTAACCATGGAGTCGCGAGCTCCAAAATGTGAAAGACGTGGAATGCACCCAAACATCAGTCACCAAATAAACATTTCTCATACTGCATAATCCTGAATAACAAAAACAAATCTAGGATGCATCAAGACCCTTACACAAAGAATAATTCTTCATAAAGCGCAAAAAATATCAAATGGGGGACGGTGTGAGAAATCACTCACACCACAAAGCATTAGTCCTGCCAAAGTGCATCAATGACACGGCCATGTTACCTTCATGGCTAGGAAACAAATAGTGGCTCGGGTCTCAAACTGAAGGGTTCAAAGCAAAGTCATATCAAAGTTCATTTCAAAGGAATCATAGCAAAGGTTCAATGCCAAAGGTTCAAATATCAAAGGTAGCATAACAGGGTTCAAATAGAACATAATAAAGATCATAAGAAGAGAACCAAGATAAAAGGCTCAGAGCAATGTACAATTCCACATAAGTAATCAAAGAATAGAGAGGATATGTCATGAAAACCTTAATGATAAGGTCCAGAAATCTGGACCTTATTCCGAACAAATCAATAATCAAAGAAAACACCACAGGGATATCAAAAATCACTTTATTTCACCATCTAACTCAATGGGGACTTGGTGTGTTGATATACATCACATCATTTACTTTACATAATCACTGCGTCTATACTAACTCACTCTGAGATGTCACCTACTCTACGCCAGCTTTTACCACCATTTACTTCGTAACATAAACGTTGTTACACTACGTACCATTTACTTAACTCTAGTTACTACTTGGTTGCGAGTACTACCACTATTACATCTGTAATTACTCTCTTTAATAAGTATTCTGCGGCTCCCACTGAAAACAGCAATACAACCCGTCTATCATACAACGTTCCTCTACACCATTTTCACCTCATCACATAATCTTCGTCTAGACTTCATTCACCAACTTACATAAGTCACGATCAACATACTACGTATACTACACACTATCACTACACTTTACTCATCATTAACTCACATTTTTGACTAATAACATCCTCTCCTCTAGTTCATACTATTCTATCACCCATTCTCGAAGGTTTTTGAGTCACCGAACCAGTGATCACCGCTACCTCCTACATGACTACACGAATTACTAACCAACTCACCTAGACCATAATTACACTCCCTCTTAGAAACCGAACCTAAAGAAATAGATGAATATGATTACAAACCATTCATTTAAATCATACTTTCCATTTTTAGTAACTTTCCATTTTTAGTAACTTTCCATCTTTAGTAACTTTCCATTTTTAGTAACTTTCCATTTTTAGTAACTTTCCCAATATTATAATATCATCATTTGAAGATTCTATTAAGTTTTTAGAAAAAATAGCTTAGGGACTTAATATGCCAACCTTACAAGTTTAGGGTTAAATATGACAACTTTCCATATTTTAGGGTTTAATATACAAAATCAACAATTTTCAAGGTTAAAAGTGTAAATATCAAAGTTTCACATTTTATTCAGATTATACCTTCCATTTTCTGTATTTACAAGTCAAACCCTTAATTTTACATAATTTACATATTTAGTCCTTTTGGTTTATTAATTAATTAAACATTATCTTTAATTATCCATAATTACAAAACAAGCCCTTATAGATTCAAATATGACAAAATCATACTTTATACATTAAATACTAACCAAACCTTATACTTTTCAGAATTTACAATTTCAGTCCCTCTATTTTAATTAATTAATTTCTAATTACTTATTATATGTAATTAACCATTTTAATCCAAAATAATATCAAAATGACATTTTATACCCCCCAACTTATTTTATACAGAATATAATAAATATAATAACATGTCTAAAACAGACCCCATAGTTTCAGAAATTACAAAACAAGTCCTTATACTTTTAAATCATAATTCGGCTAACTAATTAATTCACAAAACCCTAATTTAATTTTTCCCAATCACAAACATAATTATTTCCCAATCATTGGCATTAAATGCACCTGGAAAAATCATCAAAACCCTAACCCTAATTTAGTTTAACCATTTTCTTTCCTTTTTCCCTTATTTCGCAAATCGGCAAACATAATTAAATCCCAAATAATTATTCGAATCCTCTATAAAATTATCAAACAATTTTTCTGAGTCATATATGATATAGAAAACCTTAGAAAAATATAAAATCAATTTTACAAATATTATTTGTGCCGATTTCATAATTAGCTAAAAATTAGGGTTTCGAACATGTTTTAATTTATAAAATCAAAATAACATGCATGATAATTTTTCTTAAGCATAGAACGAATTAATATGATGAAAAATGAGGTACAAAAATACCTTTGATGATCCTTGGTGATTTTATGAATTATTGAACCCGGTTGCTTAATTCGAACCCAAAACAAATACCACAATCGAACCAAGCCCTAAACAATCTTTCAAATATTTTTCCCACCTTCCTTGACCTTCTAAACACCCTAGAAAAATCGTTCTTGCCCTGGAAAAATTTCTTATGCCGCCTCTTTTATTTTTCTAGGGTTTCGAGTGTTTTGTTTTTGGTTTTACAAAAATAAAATGCATAAAGGATAATAAGGAGTATTTTGGCCGAGTTTTTGGGCTTTCAAAAATGGACTAAATCAGAATTTTAACTTGCCAAATTATTTTTGTAATTATCTTAATTTATTTGGTTTAATTTTAATGTATAAATAAATATATAATTATAATTCGGCTAAAAATATATATACATAAGTATTAATTATTTTTCTTACAAAATATAAGGTATTTTAATCTTACATAAATTTCATAATTGTCATATGTTGTATTTTTATAATTTCTAGAATTAAAATGAAATTTATTCATGCTTTTATGTACTTTTCTTGCATTAGGGGTATTTTGGTAATTTTACACTTGTTGAGATTTTTAGGTTTTACACATAACACATATTTGGGATTTCATAATACTGTTTCAGAGGTTTCGTAACACAATCGTTGGGTTTCGTAACACTATTTAAGAGGTTTCATAACACAGTCATTGGTTTCGTAACACTGTTTCATTGGTTTCGTATCTCATTCTTTGGGTTTCGTAACACAGTTTAAGAGGTTTCGTATCTTCTAGTTTTTGAAAATTGAGATTTCATATAAAATCTCTTTGTTACTTAGACTTTCAAAATGAATCAAGGTTTCATTTCTTCAAGGTTACATCATTCAAGGAGTTGTAATACAATACAAAGTTGTAATTGCTCGTTGATTTCACGATTACAAGACTTTATCTTTAAAATGATCGAAGTTTGCATTATAATCATTTGACTCAACGTGTCTACTTCAAATCAACAAACTCTAGCTAACTTAGGAGCTAATGAAAGACCTCCAATGCTTGAGAAAAGGAATTATATTCCATGGGAAAGTAGGTTCAGAAGGTTTCTGGATAATAAGCTTGAAGAGGGGGATCGGATGTGGCGTTCAATTAAGAAAGGACCTTATGTCAGGCCAATGATTTCTAATCCAGACTAGCCTACTGAGCAGATACTTGAACCATTGTCCAAAATAACTAAAGGTAACAAGAAGCAATACATTACTGATGTGAAAGTCATGAATTATCTTCTTCAAGCAATACCTAATAATATCTACAATTCAATGGATGCATGTAAAAATGCTAAGGATATGTGGGAATGAATCAAAAGGTTGATGTTTGGTTATGAAGTTACTAGTCATGTGAGACACTCACGACTCATGGACGAGTTTGATAAATTTGCAGTAAAGGAAGGATAATCACTAGAATCTATGTATGAAAGATTGACGACACTGGTGAATATTATGGATCGTAATAATGTTCGTCCTATTCTAATGTCAATCAACACCAAGTTTCTTAATTACTTGCAACCCGAGTGGAGCAAATATGTTACCATGGTTTGTCATAATTAAACAGGAGATACAGTTTCTTATGATGAGCTGTATGATTCCTTAGTACAATTTGAACCACATGTTCTAGCATCCAAAGCAAAGAAAGTTGCAGAGAATCATGATCCATTAGCCCTTCTAGCTAATTCAAATGCTTCTTCGTCACAATCTCATGCAAATTCTTCTTATTAACCACAACCATACTATGTCACACATCCTTTATTAAAACTACCGGGTTAGTATGAAAAGGACGAAAGACTCAAACAAATTGTTAGTTAAATGGACTAACGTCCACCACATTATACCTTAAACATTAATATCATGGTTTCTCAAAGGTGAAAAAAGTATGTTGTGGAGTAATCGATAATAAAAAGGTAAAAGGTTCAACTTTGTAATATTTTAAAATGTACGTTATATATTATATGTTCATAACCCGTTATATAAAAAACCCAAAAAATGATATAATATTTTTAGATCGGGATTCCTACACAAGCAACAATGACCCTTGAGTTATAATGTTCTTGACCCTGGAACCCTGTTTTGTCGTTAGTGATTACCATCCACAACGAGCAACTCAAATTAAAAAAGAAAAAATGCTAGAATCACATAAAATAATCTCAAATATAACACACAAAAATTTCAGAAGTAAATGTAAACAAACAAATAAAGTAGTGAAAAAAAGGAGAAAGAAATTTGATAGATGTATATTGTGGTGCAATTTTAATGCCCACATGTGTATGGATAGAGAGTAATTATGTGATTGGTAGTTAATAATAAGGGCACTCCAGACCAAATACAAAATGCATTTATGTTCAAGGTGTTTAAGCCATTTTCACATATTAATTGTAAGGGTTTTTCTACAGGCTTATTGTGTCACAGCCTTATTGGCCAAGCAGTTCTAGTTATTAATCATTATCAACCTCTCCACAAAAAACTGCTAGCCAACCGGAGCTGTGACACACAGCCTGATGTCCCCACCTTAACATGTGCCCCTGGGGCACATGTTAGAAAAACCCTAATTGGATTTCAGATACCAACTTTCCATTTCGACCAATGGCGGGTATTAAACTTTGAACAAGCTTTTAGGGTAAAAACTATAGGGTTGACTTTTAATTTTAAATATAAAAATTTTAAAATTTGATGTTTCTTGTTTTTTTTTAAAATAAGAAGTTACATGTATTAACTTAGCAACTAAAACGGGTTAATTCTTTGTTTAACTAATAATATTATAGATTTTAAAAAAAAAGAATATTTTAAATGAAGAATAATTAATTGTCAAAAAAAATAATTAGTGAGATGAAAGATTGTTAAATAATATGGAATTATAAAATAAATGCAATAAATGATAGATTGATTAATAATTTTATGGGTGGCGTTTGTACGAAGAAAGATTTCGGTAATGAGAATGCTAGTTTGAAAGAAAAGTAAGAGAGAGAAATTGATTGATTAAATTAAATAATATTTGTTTAAAAATTTAAGATACATATATATTAACATTGAAACAATTAATTATACTTTTGACCGAATATTTATGTGTTTTGGACGTGATCGGTTTCACCTATTAAGCTTACTAATTTTCTTAAATGATATTTATTGCTATTATATAGGTTTAATTTGTTTCCGAAATCATTTCGTCAATTACATGCTCGACTCACAAAATCAGACCAAATCACCTAGTTGTGTAACTTATTATTTATGCTTAATTTTTTTGTTTTTATTAGAACGACAATTTTTTTTTTACTATCTCACAATATATTTCACACATGCCTTCAGTGAGGCTTGAACCTACAACCTCTTGGTTGGTAAGAAACTCACATACCAAATGATACCTTTGGTGGCCAACTGATCTAGCCCAGTTGGTTAATATTTATGCTTTATTTTTATAGATCTCATTATGTTATATCGTAAATATATTAGATATGATACTAGCCAAATATATCTATCTATCTATCTATCTATACTTTCTAATAAATAACACTTTTATTCAACCAATTAATTTTTTTGTAAAAATAGCTCTTCTCCTTAACCTGACACGTGGCATTTTAGTTCTCCGATTAAACATCCCTTAAAGCCGGACCAATATAATAAAGTTGACCAAATTTGACAATATCAAAGTTGACCAAAACTGTTACACTCCTCCCATCCGTATCTTCTCTAAGAAATCTCAAATATTCTCAATTATAAAATTTATTCAAACACAGAACCATACAATGAATCATCTCCAAAAAAAGTTGGTTAGAAAAATACAAACTCCTCCCCACTTTCAGTATTTTCTCCAAATAAAATCATATATTCTCTCTCATGAATTATTCAAACAATCAGCCCTAAAATAACAATCATCCCTAAATTAAAATGCTTCAAATTAATTGATGATAATCACTAGCTTCTACACAAAAGGTGCGTTTTTTATAGAGTTTGACTTTTCGTTTGATTGTTCGATATTTTTCCCTCAATCTTTTCCTGTTATATTTTTTGGGGTTTTATTTTTAGCAGCAACCAACTGGTACATTTTATTATGTTCGATTTTTTTGGGGGGAGGGGGTTATAGTTAGTTTAATGTACTACAATTAGTTGTTATTAGTTTATTGAGGTTGTATTGGTTGGGGTCCGATTTGATTTGGGGAGGAACTTTAATTTTAATTGATTTATATATAGACGGTATGCTAATCAGTGAAATAATGGTTGTCAATAGTCAGTGACTCGATTTAAATATATGAATGCTACACTTATTTTAGGTAAAGTGCTTTTCTTGATTGAAAATTTAAAATCTTTTATGACAGTGGTTTCATAAGTGACGTAACTGCTGTAAGAGATAATACCATCTTACGTGTTCATATTCTTAGGCTTTAGATGCAACCATTGGAGTTCAGAAAAAACTCAGACCATTGCCACCGTCTCAACAATCTTCGATCTTCAGATAATTTATTCGTACCTCTTTTATCTTCTTTGTCTCAATATTATCATAATATAAGCTCACTTATTATCATGATATGAAGCGGACTTGTTAGAATTTAAGAACTAGTAAACCATGTTTACTACGAGTACGCATCGGATATGGATCTAGTTTAGTATCTATGATTAACACACAATAAACAAACAAGAGTAAGAGAAAGCTAACCTTTGTTGAATGTCTTGAGCTAATAAAATGAGAACCAAACCTTGAAACTAGTGGATAAATTTTCACCTCTATGGATGCACACACAAACACGTCAACCAAGATAGCTTATAATTCATCAAAATAAGCTAATAAGCTAGCTTATAATTCAGCAACATAAACTCAAATGATCATAATACATAAACTTATTCACATAAAAGACCTAAATAAATTAGCTTATCACTAATAACAAATAATTAAGATATTCGATCAAAATAAGCTGAATAATAATCTTATAAATTCGGATAATGATAAATTAATAAGCTTATTCACATCAAATAAGCTAAAATAAGAACAGATCTGATAAATCTAACCTGATGTTAATCAACTGAAGAAGGAGATAATCGATCGAAGATAGATAGATTGAATGTTTGTGATGCTCGTGATGATTAGATGTTAGGATTAGATCTAATGAATTTGTTCTTGGTGATTGATTTGTTGTTGGTAGAGAGAGAAAAAAACACGCTTTGTGTTTGTGTTGAATGAGTGCTTGTTAAAGAAAAAATATTTATATAGTGGACTGAAATGACCAAGATACTCCTGCAGTGTAAATTGGGGATTTACTCTCCTTCGTCGGATGATATGGAGATGGAGGGTGGGGATGAGTCCCCCGATATCCAAGCTAAGTTTGGTATCCAAATGAACTTAAATCAAATAAAAATGGGCTAATGGTCTAAAAATGCATCGATGTTTCTCCGTTTTCCTTTTGTAGGCATTCAACTTTTAATTATTCTTTTGTGTGCAACGAATATGCTAATCTTTCTATAGTAGGCATCATTAAGAAAATCAGATGACGTGGCACAATTTTAATAAAGTTTCCTCATTTTATTTTTTTTATTATTATATTTAACCCTTATACTTTATATTTTTATATTTTTCACTCCTTAACCTTTTATTTCATAACAACCATATTCACAAATCACAACCCAGATCTACAAACATCAACCATTCCTTGATCTTCATATATCCAAGATTCAACAAATCTTCATAATAGCTGTTTGGTCATATCCAAAATCAAGTCACTCACATTATTAGCAGTTACCATCTTTGTATTCATTCAAACCCCCATTCACACTCCATCTCCGTTCGACTTATCTTCTCGTACAACTCCACATTCCTACACATTTTTATTATGTCTTTTTTACAGTTTTTTAATTGTTTTCTTGGTTTATTGTAGTTCACGGAACATGGGTTTGTGGAAAGAGGGTTAAACCTAGGGTTTTTGTTCTTTTAAAAGAAGATGATACCGTCAAGATTGGGTCCAGCCATCTTTACGAGCTGCATTGGGTATCGATTAACACGTTGTCTGATGTTTACACGGTTAAACAAGGGGAAAGCTAGAATCAGGTGGGGATTTTTTTAACCTTTTTTATATGGTTTCCAGGTGTTTGATGAAATGTTTGTTTATGTTTTTCTGTTTTCTTTGGGTGTGTGTAGGATGAAAAAGACGACGCATGTTCATTGGATGATGATATGGAGGGTTTGGAATTCTTGCGCAAGAGCAGCCAATTCTATGCTTAAAATTTTTGGGAGTTTATACAAAATACTTTATTCTAAGTTGCTTAATTTCGTATGCAGCATGACTAAGCTATTTAACTCACTTTGGGCTTAGTAACGTCGGTAGTTTTGCTAATAGTTTGGCCTGTAATTATATCAGCGTAGCCTTATAAACCTTAGGTGACTCGTAGGCTTTCATAGAATCCATGTCACAACTTAGTTTTTCTTATCTTGGGTTGGTTTATTTCCCAGATAGGCAATTACTATGAGGCTACGAGTTCTATCTAGAACAACCAACATAGCTAACCATATGAAGCTTAGACTGTTCATCTCTTTAAGTAGAGAAACGAACACCTAAAAGTTTTACATAATCATTGCTAATTAGAAGGTCAAGTATGTCCTAAATGTATTTCACTATAATGTGATACTATCATTTTTTGTGCAGGTTACACTTAGATGGGCATTTACTGGATCCAAGGAAAGGCTATGATTTCCCTGATGGGTATGAATATGATTAAATATGCTACAGCTAGTTTACTTCTTGTTTCTCTTAAATACCTTATTTGATAAAGTTTTCGTGAATGCTTTCAAGTTTTTGCTTTTTGTTTGGGATTTTGTTGATACTTGTGAAGTACAATTTAGCTGGTTTATTTTTTGTCCACATGTCTTGCTCCAGTATAAATATGTGTAAAATTAAGTTATTATCGATGTTTCCCTAGCATGCATCTTCCAATACAATTCTTGCCAGATCTTTCTCCTAAAGAAATAACATATGCAAAAAATTATCCTGCACATACAGCAGTGTGCATTGCAAAAGGATGGGAGTTATCGCATGTTGTTGCTTCCGTATTAGTAAAATCTCATTTGTGAACAAGCTACAGTTGAACTTTATGGAATTACTATTGTAGTATTGTTGCTTCCGTATTAGTAAAATCTCATTTGTGCAATACTCAATATCTTAATACCCTCTTGGAGGTCAAATTACTGTATGGCAACAACAATAAGTTGAAAAGTTCAGAGACAATTTTTTGTGTTTTCTAATTTATCAAAATTCATAATTGATGTATGTTTTATTTTCAGTTTCACTAAATGTTTTTATATGTTCATCGATACATGTTAAGAAGTTTTACAGATGTTGAGTTATCGCATGTTAGAAACGTTTGTAATTACATTTTGATATTTTCACGTTCTATTTTGAACGTTACACGAAAAACGTACCACAATATTGCATATCCTTAATTATCGGCCGCTAGAAAATTTCCGTGCATGCACGGGTATTCGCCTAGTTACAAAAATAGTTGATCTATCTTTCAATAAAAGATGAGATTTCGAAGTGAATGATTCTAGCTAGTAGAAAAGAAAATTATGATTTTTATAAACATTTAATTTTAAATAAAGTTAAATCAAATGATGTGAATCTTTTGTAAAATTATGCAAGATTTTGTAAAATGATGCAAGAGTTTGATGCATTATGTATGCTAAAATCATCTTTGATCATTAAGCAAGTTTTAGAGATTCACATCCATATCTTAAGTGATTTTCGCTAAATGATAACTATATTTAAAACATGTTTACTTAAAATTTTACTTAATACGCTTTTATATATGTCATTAGAAAAACGTTGAGAAATCGTTCATTAAAACTAAAGGTTTTTTGTGTTTATTTTTATTATTAGGAGTGTTGACAACTTCTTATATGAATGTTGTTTCTTAAAAAATAGATGATTATTTTTAATTTAATGGCTACATTATCATTTTTTAAAAATTGTATCAACACTCTCTACTAAATATTTTATACGCTTTTTAAACATTTTAAAATTTTCTCTTTAAGTTGAATTATTGTATGTTAAACAAACTATTTTATTTATTTACATTTCGATTACTTTACGTTGTATGCATATATGTTACACAAACAACTTTAAGTGGCCACGCCAACCTCCTGAAAAGGGAGGGTTTTATCTGGTTTGAGTCTGTGTGGTGGTGGGCTCAAACCTCGTGTATTAGTCGGCCAATAGGTCAGAAAACATAGTTACCAAAAAAAAGATTTATGATATTTGCCGCAAATAACTACAAAAGCAGTTTATCCCATTTGAATGAACATGCGTCCATTTGGAAACCTTATTATGATTGTTATCGTTATTATTATTAAACTATAATGACTTAAGTGGCATGGATATTATCATTATCAATTTAATTAAAAGCCAGCGCTCTCCCATTAATGTAGCATTTAATGCGTCGGGTTCCGACCGGGTCGACCCACAGGAGGTTACCTGAACCCGCCGGAACCTTGATGGTGACCCGGGTCCGTCCCAACCTTATATTTTTTTACCCGACTTCTCTCTCCAAAACACGTGTGTAGATACGTGTGTTATTCTCTAGAAAACGTATAACCATATCTGATCCTTCTTCTCTCTTCACTTTCATACACCTCTCTCTCACTCTAACGAAATCTACATGCAACCCGGTACGATCAGGTAGGGTAAACCAAATCCACAAGCAGCGGTGATGTTTATGAACAACAAAGAAGATCTTTGGGTTTTCCGACAAAGAATGGGTTTTCCGGCGAAGAATGGTTTTTCTGGCGAAGGCTGATTTAGTTAAGTTTTCTTACTCTAATTTTTAATAGTAGTTTCTTGATTTAAATACCATGTTAATCTGTTTTCCTTCTTTGATTGGATTGTGATTTAATTTATTTGATTTGTGAAGTTTGTTTGATTGATAGTTTAGAGCTTTGTTTTGTATATAATAAAGATGTTTGATTGTTATTAGATTGTGATGGGAGATGATATATCACTCTTTGATTAATATGTAAAGGGGTTTGTGTTTGCCCCTTATTTCTGCCATGAACATGGTGCCACACATTTTGCAGACATGTGTTCGAGTTATCTTAATGATGGTGTTTAAATTTGCTTATTCAGGTTGCTTTTGGGCTTATGTTCCATAAGCTTAATTTTTTTCTCTTATTTGAAACTTTTAAGCTTATATAAGTACATTTTGAATCAATGTCAATTGATATAAATTGCGTTTTTTTACTAAGCTCCATGAAAGTGTTTGGATAAGCTTATTTCCATGAGGTTATATTATTTTGAGGGAAAATTAAGCCAAATGACCGAATTAAGGGTTGAAAAAGAGAAGTTTCTTATGAAAAGAACAAAAAGAAAATATTTTTGTCTACAAATTGAGGCAATGAAATCATTCATACTTGAGCATGCAAGTATTTTAAATAGTTATGAAATAGCAATAGAAAGTTGCGCCTATTGACATGTTGGCAGGGATTGGGTAATGGGTTATAACAACCATATTTTTTTAGTATTTCATCAATGTAATATCTACTTACTTATATTAAGTACAACCTTTTTCACGGATTTATTTTTCGTTTTTATTCTATTCATTATGTACCTAGTTTACATTTTCTAAAGTAAACGGCTTACGCAAACTACCTATGCCTATTTCAATCATATGTTTGCATCATGCTAAAACATCTTAATATGTCAAGTCATATATCTTAATTTCATTAATTACCATGTTTATTTATCCTTTAACGTACTTTTCAAAACCGTTATTTTCCAATCAAGCATTAAACGTTAAACGGTTATATCAAAATCCTAATTATATGTATATGTATACATATTAAATGTTTGTACATAGCCTTTAAAGCATGTATACAAGTATACTTAGCATAACATTTGAATATCTTTTACCTTCCTAATCTAAGTTACATCTTCTAAAGCTCAATGTATAAGTCAAATAATGCATAGAAGGTATAAACTTAGGTCATTTTACCTCCAAATCTTACTACCACTTTAAAAACAAGGTACAAGACTTAATAATGACTTCTATAGCCCTAAACTTATTCCCTTTATTCTTTCTAAACTCTAATCTAAAACCGTAAACCCTAAACAAAACCCTAAAACCCTAATTTCACTTTAAACCTAAAACTAAACCCTAAACCTTAAAACTAAGCCCTAAACCTTAATCCTAAACCCTAAACCTTAATCCTAACACTAATCCTAAACCCTAAACTATCTTAAACCCTATCCCTAACACAAATTAAACCCCTAAAACCCTAACCCGAAATCAAACCAATCTGACACCCCTTTTACTTCATTTTAACCCATTTTCAACCCAACCAAGCATCCTAGCACCTCTATGACATCACCACCATGTCACCAAGCAGCTTACAAGCACCTCTATCATCACCCTTAAGCTCTAAGTATTTCATGGTCACCTCTTTGTCACCCCATACTAGCCGAACCTTCTCTAAAGCCCTCCATACCCCACCACCTTGCATAGCTATTGTTCTATCTCTTCTTAATCACCATCTAGCCTTCCTTAGTCATATACCTATAACCCTTAGCTACCACACCAAGGAAACTTGGGCACTAAGGCTTTCCAAGCCCTATAAATAACCGAAACACACACACTCAAATGGAGTTCTAACTCAGACCAAGAAGGATCAAGTGAAGTCCTTAAGCTCATAATAGAAGCCAAGAATCAAGAGAAAAGAACCCTTGAAGTCGTTACTAGGTGTACGAACCCGAAAACCCTATTTTGACCCATTTTAGCTCAAGTAAGCTCAAAATCTTGTTCAATAAGCTTATAATCTGTATTAAAATGTTCATAATACTCTTAAGATCATATATAAACTCTTTTTTGAAGCCTTGAATCCTCAAACCCATGTGTTTTTTATTAAAACCCTAAAAACGACTCGTTTTGATTTTCTAGCTAACGAATCCTTTTTCTAAACTTTTGTTACGTTAGAACACCTTATCTTAGCTTATTCTAATAAAATATAACCTGAAAATATCATTTGGAATCTTAAAATAAGCTTGCATGGCTTTTTGGACTTGTTTTGCAAATATTTTCATGCATAGGGGTATATATAACTAAAGGGGCTGAAAATGTCATTATTCTAAAGTTATAACTATAAGGACATATTTTGCCAAATTCTAAAGTTAAAGGTTTAAATTATATATACTTTATATATAAAGGACTAAACTTGTAAAAGTTTATAAACCAAGGGTATATATTGCCATTTTTGCAAACTTAAAAATATAAAATATAATATTTTTATATAATTTATAAAAAGATGACGTATAGTCCAACCTCGGGTCATGCACCCGACCCACGAATAGTACTTATACCCAGGCCCATGATGAATGG
>BQNB010089660.1:0-27350 GCA_026074375.1 Tanacetum coccineum
TTGCTCTTCTTTGTGCACTTTTTGAAGGTTTTGAAGAGCGGTAGCGATTTTTCTGCTGACTTAGATAGGAATCTATTTATAGTGGTTCAGCTACGAAGCTCTTCTTCGCCCTACTCCACTCCCCGAGTATCCTACTTGAGATTTCACTATGTCAAAAAGCTCCCTTCAGGCGTAGAAAATAGTTTACACGTCGCTTACGTTATTTTCTAACACAAAGCTAAATGTCGAGTCCTAATCTTAGCTAGAACCAATCTACCACTTCACAATCACTATACACTCACAAGATCTAAACTATTGGATATACACACAATCCGAATCACACAATTACAAGATAATTGCAATAGAGATTTGATACTTAGAAAAAGAGAGGAGATATTACTAAATAACAATTCGTTTCTTGGCGAATACGAATGTTCTTCTCTAGCACTTGAATGAGAAATAAGAGATGAGAAGAAGAGATTAGATCACTTGAAACAAGATCTAAGAATGTTAGTGATCAAGAGATTTAGAGAGAGAAATAAGATTTTTAGAGAGAGAAAGTTATCTAAAAATTTCATGCTAAGAGGTCTGATTTTCTACTAGGAATAGAGCAGTATTGTTAGCCTCAATTTATTGAGTCGAACAAGGAAGCTCGGTCACTCTACGATGGAGCTTCGGTCTTTAATTAGTTATAAAGGGGCCACCCAGTAGACTACGATCCTGTTTTTGTCTTTTTGTGGGAAATGTTGTATCTGGTATGGAACCTTCCATTTTGGGGGGAAAATTTAAATTTCAAATTTTAAGTTTTTAATAAAACTTTTCTTTTAATTAGAAAATATTTTGTATAATTAATTTTGTGAAATTCTTTTGTAAAAATGTAATGGATAAGAGAAAAATATTTTCTTGATCACTAATCATGCTTAATGATTTGTTTGTTCATACCTTAAGTGATTACTAATCTTGGAAATGGAATTTTACTATTAATAATTTGTAAACGTTTAATTTTATCGTAAACATTCTTACATTTTATCATTATCAAAACGTTAAGAGGTCGAGAAATATAAATAATATTTTTAGACATTATTTGTATTAATAATCTCCCCCTTTTTGATGATAGCAAAATATAAACTCATTTTGTATAAAATTAATAGTTACACATTATTAATGAGTTTTGTTCTATTTCTCCCCTTTTTTGTCGAATTCAAAAAGGATGATCGTCGAGTAGTTGTAGGAAGAAAGAAATCTACAATATCAAGACTCTACCTTGATGTATGCTCCCCTTTGTTCGGGGCACCAAGGGATCGATCTTACGAGAATTGTTTGCTACAAGACAAAGTTAGAGGTACAAGTGCAAGACAAATATCTTTTAATCATAACATTGAATTTAAGTCATCCAAAAGAGAGTTTCATTCAAAAATTAATAAACTCATACAATAGCAAATGCAAGTACTACATTTATACAACATAAGATAAAACTAGAGCTAATACAAGATAATTAATCCATAAGTCGCACTACATGCTTCATGAAATAAAGAGAGACAATATAATAAGTCCTAAATGATTCATGATTCATAGGGAATGACTTTTTGAGCAAAAAGGTTTGGGGTGACACGTTTATGAAAATTTTTGAAGCCAATTTAGGTGGAGGTGGTAAAGTTTTGTGCGGTTGATTGCAGGTTAGTGAGAAGATACTCAAGATGAGCAAACATGATGTTCATCTCATCTCTTAAGGTTAAGAAAAGAGTTCGGTTGTGAAAAGAACATATGAATGGTGGACCCATGGTAGTCTGGTAGTTGTAGTAAAGAGGGTGGCCCATGATAGGTGGTTGAGGTTGTGGTGGAGATGGTGGTGATGGAAGTATCTTGATGTGAGCAAGGAGGAGTGATTTTTGGTGACATAGAGAGTGTGATTCCAAAGAAGGATGACTTTGAAGTGGTTAAGGGTTTGAAGGTCTAGGAGGAACATCCGAGATATTGTCAAGCAAAGGGTTCAAAAGTTAAGGAGAAGTTGGTTCATTTGATGATGATGGTGAAATTTAAAGTTTTGATTGAAAAGAATAAGATGTATTCTCTTGGCTTGATGAGGTTGATTGGTGATGGAGTTTTGGTTTGGGCATTTGGAGGAGTTGGAGATGAAGAAATTGTTGTAAGAGAAGGTGTAGTGGTGACATCTTCATCACTATAGATGTTAATAAATAGTTGTCTAGGAGGGATTATGGTTAGTTTGATTTTCTTGGAAGGGTTAGAAGAAGAAGCTTTGGTGAAATTCATGGTAGAATGGTTTGAGGAAGATGAAGATGGTAAGAAGAATGGGAAGGAAGGCTTATTTAATTTGAAATCATAGGATCAAAGTAGAAAAGCATGAGGATTAAGGAAATAGATTCCAAAAGTGATTTAGCAAAATGCAGGAAGTTTAGCTGGGTCTAAGAGAGAATAGTCAACTGCACAGAAAATCAGGTAGTCACAGTAAAATTTTCGTGACTTCTGATGGCGGTGTAACAACTCGAGTTTCAGGTCAACGTTTATCCGGAACTACAATAATTATTCTTGCTACGTAAATAGTTATAGTCGTTTATACTATATAAGGTTTGGTGATAATTTCCATTTTAAGGTAATTTCATGCTGATGACATCAAATAACGTCACTTTATTATATCATTTATCCCATCTATTTTGCCCACTTTTAATTAATTATTGCATTATTTGGTACTTAATTGCTCTTAAATGTTGATAATGCAAATAGTCATTCAGGAGTTGTTTTGTGAAGATAAGCTAAAAGCGCCATAAATTGGAGCTAAAACGAAGACATTTGAAGATTTTTGAAAATTCACCAATACGCCATATCCAACTAAAGAGATACGGCTACAGGCCAAGATACTTTCACAAGAAAAGCGTTTGACAAATTCCTTATACGGCGTATCCAGCTATATACATAGATCGTATCAATGAAGATAATATTCGAAGATACAGTAAAATAAGTTAAATTGGGAGATATCAAAGATTTATTTCGAACGTAGGGCGATTCTAGGAATCCTAGCCTAATACGCCGTTTCGACCTTATCTGGATACGGTGTATCGTAGTTATTTTTCAGCTACTATAAAATAGTATAGACTCAAAAACGAGTTTTCGGGTGTGCTTATATATCTTTCTACCTATACTCGTACAGAGACACATAATTTTTAGAAGAGATGATCAGCCATTAAGGTATGCATTGATCACGAATCCATATAAGGCATGGGTAGTTTTTGTGGAAAGTGAATACCAGTGGAATAAAACCCCCCCTCAGGTTGATTATGTATTATATAAAAAATATAATAAATTAAAAATATAAAAATGGAAATGGAAAAAAGCAAAAAATAAAGAGAAGAAAGAATATAAGTCGTTTCAAAAAGAAGTTTATACCGAAGGAATCCTTAGATGGAATCGATTTTTCGTTGATACATTACAAAAATCAACGATGTTAAGTTTTGTAAAAAGGCGGGCCGTTATATCACACTTGTGTAAAGCGTTGGAAAGAGCTGGATGTAAAGGACGAAGTTGTCGTTTCATTGGGACGTAAACTTTGGTTGTCTTTGTCATTTTCTGTGATCGAGGCGTCTGTCTATATGTTCGAGTCTTTGTCATGGAACGGTCGGGGAAGGTTACTAGCAACCGTACCTTATTTGTTGGCTTAATCTATTTATTATGTGAATTTTATTTAAACCATTTTACTTCCCTTTCCTAGCAACTAACCTTAGTGTCTACTCGAACGAGGACTTGTTCGAGCATGCATGTCTATTCTGTCGTTACGGCCAATGGTGATTGTCTTAGCTACCTTGTTGGATGATGACTTTTGGTGAAAGTTAAAAGGTTCCTACCCTATATCATTCTTCATCCTAACCGCTGGTTAAACACGAACAGGGATGAGTTCGGATTGTATATGTCTATTTCCGTCGTTATGGCCGTGTATATACGTTAAAGCCTGCCTTGTTGGTGTAGGGTACTTTATGGTGAAAGGATGTTGACATGATCAATGTAAGCCTTCTTAACCCAATTTAGATTTTGACTTGTTCTTCCTCAGCTTTAGCGGTGGAGATGTGTATCCTTGCCAAGCTTATATATGTTATGAAACTAATCACAATTTCCGAGCATTGAACGTACTTTTAAATGTTGCACCTAGATTAGTTGAGTGATCTGAGTGTTTTCATTTCCTTATTTTGGAGCAGCTTGGTTATGTACAGGTGATTAGGACAAAAACGAATGCTTAAACGGGACAAAATCCTTAACTTCGGTTCGGGACACATTTTCATAAACTAAACTTTTTTCTAAAGTTTACTTGAAGACAAGTAGGATTCAAGTAGGGGGGGATATTTGATGACATCAAATAACGTCACTTTATTATATCATTTATCCCATCTATTTTGCCCACTTTTATATAATTATTGCATTATTTGGTACTTAATTGCTTTAAAGTTGATAAATGCAGTAATTCAGGAGTGTTTTGTGAAGATAAGATATAATAGGCGCATAAATTGGAGATAAAAACGATGACATTTGAAGATTATGAAACTTCACCAATACTGTTTCATATCAACTAAAAGAGATTCGGCGTATTAGCGCCAGGGACTTCACAAGAAAAGCGTTTTGACAATTTTCCAACTACGGCGTATCCACCTTGATATCTACATACGCGTTCCATGTATGATGATCTCTTTCGAAGATTACAGATTAAATCAAGTAAATTGGGAATGCTATCAAAGATTTATTACGAACGTAGCGCGCACTCCAAGGAATCCAGCCCAATACGCCGTATCGACCTATCTGGATACGGCGTATCGAGTATTTTTCAGCAACTATAAATAGAAGACTCAAAAACGAGTTTTCGGTGTGCAATATCATATTCTTTATACCATACTCATCAGAGACGAATTTTTAGAAAAGAAGGATCAGCATAAAGGGTGCAAGAATTGATCTCGAATCCATAGAAAGACATCGTGTAATTTTTACTCTGTGGAAACTAGAAAGGGGGGTTGAATAGTTTACAGGTTAATTGACCGGTTTAAAATTATTTGCTTATAAAATGGTTTGATTCGAGTTATATGTCAATCAATCAACATTATGAATCACAACAAAAACTATCTAATGTAATGAAACTAAATGAAACCATAATATATAATAGGATAAAAAAGAAACGATCAATCCAAGACACCAAGATTTATAGTGGTTCGGCAACGAAGCGCCTCTTTATTCCTACTCCACTCCCCGAGTACTCCACCCGAGATTTCACTATGTCAACAAGCTCCCTTTTAGGCGGAGAAAATCGTTTACACGTCGCTTACTTTCTTTTCCGACACTAAGCTAGATGTTGAGTCCTAATCTTAGCTAGAACCAATCTAGACTTCACTAGTCTTTACACACTCACAAGATATATATACCCTTGGATTGACACACAATCCAAATCACACCAATAACCACAATTTACACACTTGGATCTACATACAATCCAATTTACACATACACATAAATATTATGTAATGAAGATTTGTGATCTTGAGGAGGATGAGAGAGTGAGAGATACACCTTGATAACAATTCGTATATAAGTTAGAACTATGATTTGTTCTTTCTCTTGCACTTGATTAGAAGAATAAGATCAAGAAGAAGAAGAAGGAAGGAAGAAAGAATTGGTCACTTGAAACAAGATCAAGGTATGTTAGTGATCAAGATATGTGTTTTAGAAATAAAGGAACAAGAGAGAAAAATTAATCTGAGAAAATTCGTGGTAAGAGGTTCTGTTTTTCAGATGGGATAGCCCAGTATTTATAGGGGACAAAAAATGACCGTTTACTGGTTGGACGGTACCGTCGGGTACCATTATATGATAGGGGGCCGCTCCTGGCCTTAAAAGGGGTTGCGTGTCACTAGAACTTAGCTCCTTTTTTTTGTCCTTTTGTGGTGAAGGTTGTATCTGTTATAGAACCTTCCATTTTGGGGGGAAAATTTGAATTTCAAATTTTATGTTTTTAATAAAATATTTCTTTTAATGAATAAATATTTTGTTTTTATATTTTTATAATAAACTCATTTGGAGAAATGTATAGGTTAAGGAAAATATTTCTTGATCATAATCATGTTTATTGATTTGTTTATACATAACTTAAGTGATTATCTTAGAAATAGGAATTATATGATTAGAAACAATTTTAATTAACGTTTATTTTATCGTAAATGTTTTCGCTTTTTTTTAATTTTTCAAAACATTGGGAGGTCAAAAAATATAAATAACGTTTTTAGACATTATTTGTATTAACAATCTCCCCCTTTTTGATGATGACAAAACATAAACTAATTTAGTATGTATTAGCGCCAAGACTTCACAAGAAAACGCGTTTGACCAATTCCCACATACGGGTTTCCATGCCTATCTACTTACGTCGATCATGAAGATAACTATTCGAAGATACATTAAATCAAGTAAATTGGGAATGATATCAAAGATTTATTACGAATGCAGCGCGCACTCTAATGAATCAAGCCCAATACACCTTATCGACCTATCTGGATACGGCCTATCGAGTATTTTTCAGCAACTATAAATAGAAGACTCAAAAATGAGTTTTCGGTGTGCAATATCATATTATTTATACCATACTCATCAGAGATGAATTTTAGAAGAGAAGATCAGCCATAAAGTTCAAGCATTGATCACGAATCCATAGAAGACATCGTGTAATTTTTACTCTGTGGAAACTAGAAAGGGGGGTTGAATAGTTTACAGGTTAATTGACTGGTGTTTATTCATTTGCTTATAAATTTGGTTTGATTTGTGTGATATGTCAATCAATAAACATATGATATCACTACAAAATTATCTATTGTATACGAACTAATGGACCCAATAATAATATAAAAGGATAAGAAAAGAAACGATCAAACCAAGATACCAAGATTTATAGTGATTCGGCAACGAAGCACCTCTTCATTCCTACTCCACTCCCCGAGTACTCCACTCGAGATTGTCACTTGTGTCACACAAAGGCATCCTTTTTAGGCGGAGTAAACACGTTTACACGTCGGGCTTATCTTCCTTGTTTCGACACATATGTTGATGTCGATTCTAATCTTACGCATAGAATCACCAATCTAGATTCATCTTTGGCGGGTCTCTAGATCTTGCCCCCCATATTTGATTACTCCTTGAATTGACACACAATCCAAATCACACCAATACACAATTTACACACTTGGATCTACACACAATCCAATTTACACAACACCACTAAATATATGTAATGAAGATTTGTGATCTTGAGGAGGAAGAGAGAGATCACTTGATAACAATTAGTATATAGATGAATACGATTGTTCTTCTCTTGCACTTGATTAGAAGAATGAGTAGAAGAAGAAGAAGGGAGGAAGAAAGAATTAATCACTTGAAACAAGATCAAGGTATGTTAGTGATCAAGATATGTGTTTTAGAAATAAAGGAAGAAGAGAGAAAAATAGATCTGAGAAAATTCGTGGCAAGAGGTTCTGTTTTTCAGATGGGGTGGCCCAGTATTTATAGGGGACAAAAAACGACAGTTACTGGTGGCTGTCCCGACGGTCCCTTATATATAAGGGGGCTGCCATGCCTAAAAGGGGGGCGCCACTAGACTCCGCTCCCTTTTTTTTTCATTTTTGTGATGAAGTTGTATCTGTTATAGAACCTTTTATTTTGGGGGGAAATTTTGAATTTCAAATTTTATGTTTTTAATAAAACATTTCTTTTAATGAATAAATATTTTGTTTTTATATTTTTATAAAAACACATTTGGAGAAATGTATCTATGGTTTAAGGAATAAATATTTCTTTGATCTTATAATCATGTTTAATGATTTGTTTATCCATACCTTAAAGTGATTACATCTTAGAAAATTAAGAAGTTTATGTTTAGTAAATTTATAAACGTTTAATTTTTCATAAACGTTTTTCACATTTTGTTATTATCAAAACATTGAGAGGTTAAAAAATATAAATAACGTTTTTAGACATTATTTGTATTAACAATCTCTCCCTTTTTGATGATGATAAAACATAAACTCATTTAGTATAAACATAGAAGTTTATAAATTATTAATGAGTTTAATTCTATTTCTCCCCCTTTTTGTCAAATCCAAAAAGGATGATCGTTGAGTCGTATAGGAGAGAAAGAAATCGACGATAAACGACTCCCCCTTGATGTAAGCTCCCCCTTGTTGGGGGCACCAAGGGATCGATCTTACGATAATTTGTTTTTGCAAACAAAACAGGTTAGAGATAAGTTACAGTGCAAGAAAATATGGCATGACAAATATCTTAAGAGTTATAATCCACACATTTAAAAACTCATAAAGTAAAGTGCATTTAAATTCATAAAGAAAGCATATATAGTCACAAGGACAATATATATGATGATACAGGCATGAGATAATCATAACTAAAACACAACATATTAAAGCATCTAATGAAAGTAAACTAGTAGATGATTCTTGACCTCATAAGGATGTGATACTCAAAAGATAGGAAACGTTTATTAAAGCAAATTAATCATGTGGGAGTGATTAATTGAAGAGTGAGAATGATGAAGATGGTGACTCATTATGGTGACGAACTTGTGATTAAGGTATGATACGGGTGACAAGGAATTGAATGAAATTAATTTCATTCCTTAATTGTGGAAGTGGTGGTGGTGTACCTACAACAATGGACAAGCTAGCATGACATCCCTACTGAGAAAGAGTAGGAGTTAGAAACCAATGGGTTCTGTGGTGTGAAGAAGGTGGTGTAGGGGTTTGAGAATCGATGAGTGTGGAGATTTTGTGGAGTTGATTAATAATTTGATCTCTTTGTGGGTAGTTCATAGGTGGTGAGATAGAGTGAGGTGTGTTAGTTGAGAGTGGTGGTGGTGAGTCATTTTGACAAGTAGGTGATGATTTTGAAAGAGATGTCTTCCGTTTCACTACTTGTCGTAACGAATCTTTGGTTTTCTTGAAAAAGTTTGGGTTTATGATTTGTGCAAGACATTTAGGTGATAAGAAGATGAGATATGAGGAATGATGGATAATGATGAAGAAGATTGATGGTTTAAATAATAAAAAAGGTAAAAGGAAATGGCAAAGCATGGTGTTAGAGATGAAGATTGAAGAAATTATGTGTTCAAAGAAGGAAGTTCTAGCAAGAGTCTAGGACTAGGGTGGTCAAAGATACAAAAAAATGGAAATTTGAAATTTATGTTCCCTCATGTTGGCAGCGGTCACACCTTATTGTTGGGGTTTCCCGGATTGATAAGGGGGTTCCGCCTAATGAATTAAGGGCCGTTTTCTGGATGAGCCTAACAGGTTTTTCCCTGTATTTTTCTCACAGAAGTATCACACCTCATGTCAGTTCAAAATTCTAGTAAATTAATACTAACAATGCATCAATTATTAATCTTAAGCATGCAATTTTGATAATCCTTAATAAGATTCACATAAGAGCATAAATTGTTAACTAGCAAGGCATTTATAGGATGATAAAACTATTTTAAAGATCATCCTAACACTCGGAAATCATCATTCATTGTCCTAGTTCTAATATAATGTATTAGATAAGAGATATAATAAATAATAATATAGCAATAATATCTTTAGAAGTATGACCAAACATATTTACTTACTTTTCTCCCATCAATGTTCTTGAGAGCTTGTCCCAATTGACCTTAATCGTCTCGTTGAGATCTCGTTGTTGAGTTTGAAAAGGTTATGATTTCGGATAAAAGGGTGTTCAAGTCATGACTTTTATGAGAGGAGTTTTGACGGACTCGAGAAGCGACATTAGATGAAGAGGAAATTTGTAGAGAGGGTGAAGATGAATTGGAGTAAAATGATTCATCATCATTTTCATCAACCATGTGATCAAGTAGAAGAGATGAGAAGGGGTGATTTAGAGTGGTGGAGGATGAGCTAGCATTTGACTCACGAGGTCTTTTTTTGCCTCGATCCGCTCGCGTCTTTCACTCATAGTGAGGAGCGAGCGGATGCATGGCTCGATCATGTGAGAGAAAATGATCAAAAGCTAGCTCAGGAGAGACGGACACGACATGTTTGAATAACCTAGTTAAGATCATTCCATAAGGTAAGAGAGTTCTTAGGTTGAATCGGTCTTTTCCATTCTTTTGAGATTGAAAAATGTAGGTTATAGGGAGTGGATGTCTCAATGCAATAAAGCATGTGATAAAGACACGCGAAGACATGATCCCTATGTCCTCCTAGACAAATGGCATTTTCACGAATAATCTCAACCCATGGTTTCATATGAGTTTGAATCTCTCTGGTTAAAATTTCGTTTTTACCAACGATAATGGTTTTCTTGTTTTTAGTATGAGTCTCTTGATCTTGACGTGGAATTTGAATGAGAGACTTAATGACTCTTGGAGATGGGGGTTTGGTTTTATAGAGACCTCTACTTGGAACACTGACCGACAAATGGTCAAGGGACCACATTTCGGTGGTAGAGGCATGACCCTTGAAAGGAATTTTTAGAATTTGACCAAATTCCTCAAGAGTGAGGGAAAAAGACTTATTTTGAATGACAAAATTAACAACAAATTCACCCTTAGGATTATTTATAAAATTGAGTTGACAATAAAACTCAAGAACAAAGCGAGGTACAATTTGTTTGTTAATATCTAACAAACAGTCAAAACCGATTGACTCAAACTTGGCACGGAATCTTGACTATTGTTTTTGAGTTATTGAACTTACTACCCTTCCCCATGAAAGTGTCTTTTTTCAAGATTAGCCATGTATTTAGTTAGGGTTGATTAAATTAATTTGATATTTTGCGGGGTATGTATGTTGTGTCTTTTGATGATTAGACCGGTAGCTCGGAGGCATTGTTACCTAAGTAAAGATATAAAGCCAAATCATCTTTTAATTCGCTTATACATGTATTGATGATTTGAGTGTGCCTAGTGTTAGTGCCTATGTAGCGGAACTATTGTGGAGAACGATTAACTCGACCTAAATTATAAAATACTAGAGTTGATCCAAACGCTCCTTAGTTTGATTTTTGCTCAACCAAAGACAAGTCAAAAAATACATATGAATGATGTATTCGAAATTTGTTCATGAAGTCATTTATGCTATGTATTTGAAAAATGTTTTTAGGTTGCCATTTGGACAATGCATAACAACAAATTTAATGTTTACCTAACGTGAGTGATTTGAAAATAAAATTGGGCTGTTGGTTCATAAAATTAAATTTTTCAACAAGTTCACTTCTAATGTATGCAAATCCTATATCTACAGGAAGCATATTAGTCATACATTGTATCCGAGAAATAACCCCCCCCCCCCCCCCCCCCCCCCCCCCCCCCCCCCCCCCCCCCCCCCCCCCCCCCCCCCCCCCCCCCCCCCCCCCCCCCCCTACCTCTTAATTGCACAAAATCAAAAAGAAAAATCAAAATCCCTCAATTTTGGATTTTTGGTGTTCATCATAAACCCTCTAGACTCAATTTGAAAGAAAATAGATGTAATGACTTACAATTGAGATCTTTGTGATATTAGGATTGATTTATTGTGTTGATTTGATATTCAATTTAGATGTTTTTAATGATTGATTTGAGTTCTTAGTTTTGGTATGTTTTGGGTGTGTTCGTCCGCACCAGCAGTTAAGGAGTGTTTGTTTTTGTGTTTTGAGGAAAAATTTTGGTTAAGTGGCAATATATGGTCTACGGATGGGGTCCCTTATCTCTGGCTGAGTCCCAAATTATACAGGGGGCTGCCTAATATGGGGGCCGCCCGTCAGCGCAGTAATTTTGTACTTATTTTTGGACAAAATTTCACGAAGAGGTAGTTATGCGTGATGGAGTGAATTTAATTTGATTTCGCAGATATTAAACCTTGCTTTTAAGTACTTCGAATGAAGTTTTAAGTTGACCACGACACGCGAATAGAACCACGGACTAGAATTGAAACAGAAGGAATAAGAAGGTTACTTAATTTGATTTATGGATTGTGTTCATCATTCCTAAACCAAGGTAGATAGTTTAAACGGATTCACATTTTAAGTTGTTTTAGTGAGAAATGTCTGGCAAGGTTTGTCGACATGATGGTACTTTTTCGATTGAGACATGTCCTTTTTGGACATTATCACGGAGAAACTAGTGACGAATTTCAATGTGTTTGGTACGAGAATATTGCACCGGGTTTTTGCATCAAGGTCAATCGCGCCTTTGTTATCACACATGATGGGAACGTCGTCGAGTCGTACGTCGCTAGTCGATGAGAGCTTGTTCATCTATAGTGCTTGTTGACATGCCTTCCGGCGTTTACGTATTCAGCTTCGGTAGTGGATATAGCAAGAGCGGTTTGCTTCTTTGAGAACCAAGATGTCAAGCAACATCCCACGAACGTACAAATACCGCTAGTGCTCTTTCGGTCCACATAATCTCCCGCATGATCAGAGTCGACATATACTACGGTTTCTATGCCGGTCCCCTTAGGATACCATATTCCTAAGTGTTGTGCCTTTAATTGTATCGGAGATACGCTTTACCGCTCAAGGTGAGAGGTTTTGGGAAGCTCTTTGGAACGCGGCACAAAGGCGACACTAAACATGGTTATCGGGACCTACTTTCCGTTATGTATAATAGACTACCTATGATGCCTCGATACTTGGTACTATCTACCGACTCACACTCTTCGTCTTTCGTAAGTTTAGTATCGAAGGACATGGGGGTTTTCATTGGTTTAGAGTCTTCTAGACCAAACTTCTTAAGCATGTCTTTAATGTACTTAGATTGATTAAAGAATATATTGTCTTCCATTTGTTTAATTTGCAATCTAAGGAAGAAGTTAAGTTCACCTTCATTGTCATCTCGTACTCGTCATGGCTTGAATTTGGCAAATTTATTCACACGTGTCTTGACAAGTCGAATAGAATATAATGTCTTGATATATTTGAACATGTGTGAGTTTTAAAATTTTCTTCTTAGTAAAAAGAGGTTATACCATTCCCATTTTTATTAATGTTTAATATGAAAAGATTTTAATCTTTATTCATACCAAGCTTTGGGCTTGCTTAATTTTAGACCATATAAAGGCTTCTTTAATTTATAATGTTCGGTTTTTTAAATCAATGAATCCGGAGGTATGTGCCACGTATACCTCCTCATTGATAAAACAGTTCAGGGATGCACTTTTTACATCCATTTGGAATAATTTAAAATCTAAGGCGCAAGCATAAGCCAATAATATCCTAATAGACTCAAGTCTAGCAACCGGGGCATAAGTTTCATCATAATCGATGCCCTCTTGTTGGTTGTAGCCTTGAGCAACTAATCTAGCCTTATTTCGAGATAACAAACACGTTCTCGTTCTAACTTATTCTTCTGAAACACCCCCACTTAGTTCCTATAATTGTCATATTCTTAGGTTGTGGAACTAACTCCGAAATGTCGGTTAGCAATGAATTGATTTAGTTCTTCTTGCATTATGAGGATTATCCAACTTTATTATCTAAGGTTCATCACATTCTTAGGTTCTATGGTAGAGATAAAACAATAAAAGTTACTTTGGTTTTGGGCTTGTGATCTAAGGGTTCTTTGGTTGAGGTTTCCTATGACATTTTCTAGGGGATGGTTCCTAGATTCCTTAATATTGACTATTTCGCTCATCTCTAGAAGGTTTCATCCTCAACAATATTTTCTAGTTTTCTTTTGATTTCCCTAATAGCTATCTTCTTCATCTAAGTCATCGTCCACTAAGGGTGATGTCTTAGAGGGTGGAGGAGTTTCATCGAATGTCACGTTGAGTGATTCTTCGATTTTCCTAGTGTGTTTATTAAGAATGATACAGGCTTTACTATTTTAGGAGTAACCTAGAAAGAACATCCTTCGTAAATACTTTGGGTCAAATTGGTAAGGTAGTTCTTTAGTGTTTATAATGCAAGCACTTGGCTTCAAACACTCTAAAATAGTCAAGAGTAGGTCTTCCTACTCTCAAGATTTCATAAGGTGTTTTTCCTAGGATGGTTCTAATTAGGATTCGGTTAAGAATATATGTTGAAGTATCTACGGCGTTACACCAAAACTTTTGTGGTAACGATTGCTCATTCAACATTGTTCTACTCATTTCTTAAAGTGTCCTATTTTTTCCTTCAACCACGCCATTTGATTGAGGAGTGCGTGGAGCCGAGAAGTTGTGAGTAATACCATTGGCATTACAAAACTCTCCAAATTGCACTTCATTATCAAATTCTCTACCGTGGTCGGTTCTTTTAGACCTCATTGTACATCCTAATTGATTTTGGATTTTCTTACTAAATATTTTGAATTGATCAAAAGCTTCGATTTTATTCTTAAGAAATCTAGTCCAAGTATACTTAGAGTAGTCATCTACTATGACTAGGGTGTAATGATTTTGCCCCGTAGCTCGTACGGCGGATGGATCCAAAGATCCATATGGAGAATTTCTAAGAATTAGTAGTTGAGACTACATTCTTAGCTTTTGTACTAGCGTGTTGTATTCCATTTTTGCAAGCATCACAAAAATGTTGATCAACTTAAGCTTGGTTGGTTCCTCACTAATTCGTTAGAAGGCTAATGATTGAATGAGACGCATATTTGCGTGACCTTATCTCCTATGCCACAAAGTGGAATATCTTATCATCACGGTTGCTAGTCAAATTTGATCCTTAGGCTTATTTCCTATTTTCATCACATATAAGCTTTCTTCCTATACCTTCAACTATCCACTTTATCGTACCTTAGTGATTTCACTATATGTTTAGAAAGTTACTCTAATCTTTTTATCACATATTTGTCCTATAGCTTAATGCTAGTTGAATCCTAGATTATCAACATGTTCTACATTATCTATTTTAAGAGAGTCATTAGAAATCGTACCTTTTCCAATGATGTTACCGCGAAGATTACTACCAAAAATAACATTACCTCCATTGTATGCCTTGTAAGTGGAGAAGAGCTTTCGGTTGCCCGTCATATGTTTGGAACATCCACTATCCTTGATCAATTCGTCGGGCTCCAAATCGACTCCAAGGCATATCTATTTATATAAGACAATAACTCAAACATTTGGTCCCCAATATCTAATGGGTCCAAAGTTGTTAGTGCCAAACATCCCTTGCTTTTGATGCAATTGTTTGGGATGTGAGAATGGAAGACACATTTCCCATGACATGTAAATTTGATGTGGAAAATTGTTCCAAGTTACGAGAAATCTATAGGGTTGGTTTTGTCGACCAACATGTCTTTTAGGTTGTGGTGTTTTAGGACGAGAATAATTATTATTGAATCTTCTAGGAGGTGAAGTTTTAGATCTAAAATTAGGTTTCGAAAATCCAACTCCGGGTTTTGACAATGGCTTATAGAATTGTTTAACTTCACTGTCACTAGCAACGGGAACTTTGACTTTCTTTACAATTATGTGTTTTGGTCTAGGACCCAAAATGGATTTTTGAAAAGTCACAGTTTTCTCAAATTCAGGTGTAACTGGGGGCGGTCCCATATTTATTTTGGGGGCCGCCGAATCATTAAGGGGGCGCCTATAATTATAGGACCTCCATCAGAACACGTCTTTTTTTGAGCTTTTACAAATTTTATTTCCTTAGTTCCACTAGATGATGCTTCAAATGAATTAAACCCTAAACCTAATTTATCACCGGAGGGTTTTTGATTACTTAACATTTCATTCAAGTAATGTGTACTCTTTTCAAATTTGTTTAATCTAGTAGATTCTTCTTTGAGCTTTTCATTTTCAATTTTAAGTGTATGACACTTTGCATAATCGAGATCAACTCCTTGTTTTTTGGCTCGAGTGTGGATAATCTTATCTTTTAATGTTCTGCTAAGTCACAGTTTTTCGAGACATATAGTATTTTAATAGCTTTTACCTTTATCTAGACAATTCTTCTCTCTTAAGTGATTATCATTAAAATTTTTTGCACACCACAATTTATCATATTCATTTATCTAAAGCTAATATCAATTGATGAGTTTTCATCATAAAGTAAGGAAAATTCGGAACATACCTCATTTGGTGCTGAGCTACAACCCTGTCTCGTCTTGGATCTTTTCAACATCTTCTTCACCGCTATCGTCTCTAGAACCTCGCATCCAAATGCTCTTTTGGTTCTGTTCTCTCGGTGGCTTTGGCATTCTCCAATATGATGATTTGGTTCTTCGATCTAATGCACTTCCTTTCATTTTGTCTGTTTGTCGTCTCGACTTCTTTGAAAGGTCTTTTTTCGTTTCAGAGGTTGTCTCGCGATATCTTACCTCCTTCTCTTAAAGAACTTCTGAAGTCTTTTGACCGCCATGGGGCTTACTCTTTCGTCTTCCACTACGGAAGTTCGAACACTCTTCATTCATGATTCTTGTTAGGCCTTTCAAGAACGAGATTTCCTTTCAACTTTTGCTTTGCTATTTCGGAATCTTTCTTGTTGATTCATCTCATGGACTTTGAGAGGTTTCCAATGTGCCTCATCAAGAAGATGTGTGTTAAGTCTTTTGACTCTTCAATCGTCTTGACCTCTTGGCTTCCATTTGGATGTAGGCCCTAAGAAATTCTTTTAGTAGTTCTTACTAGAGTAACCTTCATCAAGAGCTTTTAAAGGGGGACTAGTAATAATTAGTGATTAAATCTAGCAAAAGCACTTATCTATAGATCAGCTTCGAAATGACGAATTGGTTCATATTGTTGAACCAAATGTCGATCTATTATCTTTTGGAACTTTGGCTATTACCTTGATGGGTGATTAACAAAGTTTTCCAAATTTCTTTTGCCGTATTACACATGAAAATTCGTTCATATTCTTTTCTAGGCAAAGCATTATAAATAACCATTTTGGCTTCATTATTTTTCACAAGCCTTCTTTTAAGATCATCAGTTTGTTTTTCAAAAGGGACAACCTCATCAAGTTTGGTTTCCGGATTTTGAATAATGGGTTGAAATCAACTGTGGTAATAACTGACAAAGATCATAGATCGTTTGTTTTAACATATGTCTCGAATCTATTTTTCCAATAGATAAAACTATCGCTTTCAAAAAGTGGTGGTCTTTGCATAGATTGCCCTTGTAGATATTTTTCGGAATTCATAGATCGATCCAAGCTTTAAAATACAATATATTTTAAAAATCTTAAGTGACATGGCTTTGATACCAATTGTGGAAACTAGAAGGGGGGTTTGAATAGTTTACAGGTTAATTGACCGGTTTAAAATTCTTTGCTTATAAAATGGTTAGATTCGAGTTATATGTCAATCAATCAACAATATGAATCACAACAAAAACTATCTAATGTAATGAACTAAATGAACAATAATAATATAAAGGAATTAAGGAAAGAAACGATCAACCAAGAACCAAGATTTATAGGTGGTTTCGGCCTAACGAAAGCACCTTTCGTTCTTCTCTACTCCCCTCAAGTACTCACTCGAGATTTCACTATGTCTACAAGCTCCCTTTAGGGGAGAAAACCGTTTACTCGTTGCTTACTTTCTTTCCGCCTCTAGCTAGATGTCGAGTCCTAATCTTAGCTTAGACCCAATCTAAGATTCACTATGTCTTTACAACTCACAAGATATATATACCCTTTGGGATTGACACACTACCAAATCACACCAATACACAATTTAAACACTTGGATCTACAAACCCCACTAAATATTGTAATGAAGATTTGTGATCTTGAGGAGGAAGAGAGAGATCACTTGATAACAATTCATATATAGAAGAATACGATTGTTCTTCTCTTGCACTTGATTAGAGGAAGAAGAAGAAGAAGAAGGGAGGAAGAAAAAATTAATCACTTGAAACAAGATCAAGGTATGTTAGTGATCAAGATATGTGTTTTAGAAAGAAAGGAAGAAGAGAGAAAAATGGATCTGAGAAAATTTATGGCAAGAGGTTCTGTTTTTCAGATGAGATGACCCAATATTTATAGGGGACAAACATGGACGTGCTTGGTGGCCGGTCCGGCGGTCCCTATATATAGGGGGCGACAGGCCATTAATAGGGGGGTCGCCACTAGACTCCGCTCCCTTTTTTTGTCCTTTTGTGGGAAGGTTGTATCTGTTATAGAACCTTCTATTTTGGGGGGGGGGGGAATTTGAATTTCAAATTTTATGTTTTTAAAAAAACATTTCTTTTAATGAATAAATAATTTGTTTTTATATTTTTATAAAAACACATTTGTAGAAATGTAAGGTTTAAGGAAAATATTTTCTTGATCACTAATCATGTTTAATGATTTGTTTATCCATACCGTAAGTAAATTATCTTAGAGATATAGAAATTTTATGATTAGTTAATTTATCAACGTTTAATTTTTTAATTCTCGTAAACATTTTCACATTTTGTTATTATCAAAACATTGAGAGGTCGAAAAATATAAATACGTTTTTATACATTATTTGTATTAACATACTCTCTTAATTGTTCGATTTCAATTGTTTGATTACGTTTGTATAATTACAATGGTTGTGGGCTTATACCCTCGGGGTATAGCCCATCTTTAATGAGGTTCAATGTTTGGTTTGTTTTAAATTGTAATTTCTTATTTTATCGTTTGATTGTTTAATTATGTTTATCACCTCATACTTGGGTTTATGTGTTTGAATTTTTTTTTATTGCGACCTATCATTCAACTGGGTCTAGTGTTACGGACCAAGTAATCTAGATACGGAGAGCATCTCCCTATTGTGTTTCATTTGTCGGGCCATAGGATCACAAATATCGTTCTGTTCTTTGTCTTTTGATATGAGCTTAGTTGGACCGGTAATGGTGACCGTTTATGTTTTAGCAATCATGTCTTATTAACTTATAAAGATTTGGATAGTAGACTAATGGAGTATTATAAAAACACCTTCATACAATAAGAGGGTAATGTCCGTTAGGCTGAGTTTTATCTAGGATCAATAATACTTTAATTCTTCTAAGATAGTTTATAATAAACTAAAGAATGCTTTATGCCGGATGCATTAATTGTGACAAGATTAATTATGTCTAGGTCTTAGGATGATATCCCGCCTAAGTCTTAAGAATGATATGCCGCTTCAAGATAAGTAAATCATTGCACTAAAATAAACAAACCAGCATTGAACCGGATTTAATATGGCTAATATAGTTTTCTATCATTTGGCTTGTACCGCTTTTTTATATTTTAATCTTCATCTTTTGTGTTTATTGTGTATTGAATTGGTATTTGTCATCACCAAACCTGTGCCAGACTGTCAGGCTGAATCCCCCATTTCATTAGACAACGTACATAGCATAGGTTTAACCAGTATATAAAGTAATTAAATTACCGATAGAATATAGGATTAAATTTCCACTCTTAGTGTTCGAAACCCTAATTTCCACTCTTACTGATAGAATATAGAATAAAGTGTTGTTTTAGGTTTTTCGGCTAAATATAAATGTAAAACTTGATATTCAAATAATTGACCCTAAACGATAGCACATCAGGTTTTTGGCGCCGATGCCGGGGAGTGAAATAATTAAACCTTACTCTTATCAGTATTTCAAACCATTAATTAATTAGTTTAGTATAATTATTTAAATTCTATTTGTATTTATTCGCATTGTGTGTTTTAATTGTTTGTTTAAATTCCCGCATTTAATTGTTTTTTAATAGTATTATGTTCTGACTGATCACCTAATATGCCGTATCCACCAATTGGATACGACGTATCAAACCTTCTGCTCGGGACAGCGTATTAAGTTTACAAGTCTAAACGGCGTATCTGTTCTCCAACAATATGGCGTATTCCGTAAACTCTATACGGCGTACTGACATTCAACAGACCTATACGGCGTATTCACATTAATTAGATACGACGTATATGTCAATTGATATAATAGCAATCCGATCTTCTATATCCTACTAATAATTTCCTCTATTTTTGAGAAAGTGGTGATCGCTTGTCGCAACTCAGGATGGTACCAAGCTATGAAGACGCAAGGAATGGGAATGGTGAGCATAATAACTCACAGTTGATCACAACTTTCAAACTAAAAACCAGTGATTAATTCTTGAAAATATTGCAGGACAGCGCCTTTAATGGCATGGATGGAGGGGACGTTACTGATCACATTGCAAAGGTGCTCGAAATTACTGAATGGATTAAAATGCCTAATGTGGAAAAGAATGAACTACGATTACACGTCTTCTCAAAATCACTCAGTGGAGATGCCAAGACATGGTGGAACAATGAAATAAATGAGCCAAGACATGGTGGAACAATGAAATAAATGAAACAAATATTACCTGGAGTGAATTAAAAAATAAATTTTTTCATAAATATTACCCATTGTCCCATACTTGCAATAGCAAAATCCCTGATGACCTGGACAACGGTACGTATTACTTTGAAATTATATATTAGCTGGCATCAAAGTATGACAACTATTGAGAGATTGACAAAAATACCAAAATTGGGCTATGAGAATTTTATGTGAATGAACGTACTAAAGGAACGATTGGTGACCTCGACGAATACAAAGAACCATGCAAAAAGACATGTTCGGATACATTCTATAAACCCTATTTAGACGCACAGGAAGCAAAAGACATTTACAAAGTCATTAATAGGAAATATCCCCCGATAACAATCCCTGCTTGCCGCGATATCGACAACCCAGACGAACTGTGCAGAACTAAAGAATTCACAGTCGTATGACATTCGATAGGCAATGATAAAGAATTTGTTACTGTAGGTCCAAACAAAGTGAAAATTTTCTATCTCTGTAATGGTCGGGAAATTGCACAATGCAATGGGAAAATTACATAGCTCGTAAGTTTCGCTACTTTCGTGATTATGAATCATGTTCGAAGAAGAAGTACTACAAGGAAAAGATTATTAGGATGAATTATGATAGTGAAGACGGTGAAATTAAAACAAGATTTATGATGTATTGTTTTAAAAAGAAGCAAAAAAGAAGGAAGAAACATGGTCGGTTCAAAAGAAGTGTATACCGAAGGAATTACTTGGAAGGATCGATTATTCATTGATACAATACAAAAATCAACGATGTAAAGTCTGGTAAAAAGTGGTCGATATCACCACTTATTCTGTAAAAGTTTATAAAGAGTGGGATGTAAGGGAAGTTGACCGTTATGGGAACGCCGACTTAGGTTGTCTTTGTTATTTCTGTGATCGAGGCGTTTGTCTATATGTTTGAGTCTTTGTCATGGAATGGTTGGGGGAAAGTTACTAGCAACCGTACCTTATTTGTTGGCTTTAATCTATTTGTTTCGTGAATTTTGTTTAACACCCATTTTACTTCCCTTTCCTAGCAACTAACCTTAATGTCCACTCGAATGAGGACTTATTCGAGCATGCATGTCTATTCCGTCGTTACGGCCATGTATACATGTCTCAACTACCTTGTTGGATGATGACTTTCGGTGAAAGTTAGAAGCTCCCTGCCCTATATCATTCTTCATCCTAACCACGAACAGGGATGTGATCGGATTGTATGTGTCTATTCTGTCGTTACGGCTATGTATGTATGATACAACTGCCTTGTTGGTGTGGTACTTATGGTGAAAGATTGTTGAATGATCAACCCTAAGCCTTCTTAACCCAATTTACCTTTTGACTTACCACAAGCCCCAATTCTACACGATCAACTATAGAACGGTTACCTAATCTAACAGGATCAATGAAACCTTGATCTTGGGGCTAAAACACAACCAACTCTAGGCGTCTACAATAAGACTTGATGCCTAGAACACACACACACTTTCCTGGTGTTTACATTTAACACCTACAGAAAAGTACACGCCTATGTCTCTTTATATATTAGAGACATTAGGTTTTACAAATGATAAGAGCAAATAATATCTTCCTAACATTTTCATATTATCTTCTATATCTTTTATCTTCTTAAGGAGATCTTCTGGAATCTTCATCTTTTGTAGAATTCCATCTACACGACTTAGACCCTTCTTGTTTCCTTGTTTTGTCTTATCAACTCAAATATAATTCCCAACAATCTTCCCCTAGTTGATAATGACAAAACCAAAATAAGCACAAACTTCTTCCCCTAAAGTTAATATATATTGGGATGAACCAAAACCTTCTTTTTTCCTTAATCATGCTATAACCACCAAGGATCGGTTAGTTGCAATTCTTCTTTGTAAATCTTCCTCCCTTTTTGTCCTAATCAAAATAGGGGACCTAAAGTATGGCAACTTTGATGTCGACAACCACATACCACTATCACACTTCTAATCCAGCCTTCCAACAACTTAAATTACCCTCCATGATGCACCTTAAGATAAATGAACTTGAGCAATAGAAACTTAAACTAGTAGTAGTAATAAAGGACTTACAGTAGTAAAAACCTTCACCTCATGTGGTGCCTATAAATGGTTAAATATTTTAACATTAAGCTTCCTCTAAAACCCATATGTTAACCACTTCGTGAATCTTAATTCAGAGGCTTTTTGAAATGATTACTGATGAAGACAACTAAGTATAATGGAATTGATCGAAGTAAAATAACCCGAAACTTGTGTCTTATATCTTGGTACTATCCACGATGAATTCGAACACTCATACCAAGACCAAATTATAAGTCTATCAATAACCCTTACAAAATCTCCATCTTCTATGAGACACATAACCAAAGTTATAGCAAATGTGACATTGAGCACCATAAGAGAAATCACACACCTTTGCTAGATTTGTCAAGTCTTCGTCACATCGTTTCTAAGCACGAACAAGTTATCTTCAAAGTGTAACACCCACTTTAAGATATGATAAGAACACGCATCCGATAAACTCCACTTCAACTGTCAAATAAGTAATAAACAACCTCATCGTAATCAATTATCTAATAAAAAATGACGCTTTTAACGTTAATAACATTTAAAGCAAATCAATCATGTTAGCTTCCCCTTAAAATGAAGCATCCTATTCAAACCTAGATCCAAACCATGGTGTGTCATCCATAACTAAAATTGCCCTTTGTTCGATAGTCATACATAACTAGCAGTATAAACCAATAACAAGCAGTATAAAGCTCTTAAAGAAGGAATACTAAAAATTTAAAACAATTAGCACACTTTATCCTGTCACAAAGCTTGACACTAAATCCGTCGCAATTAGCATTCTCCTTCCTCTCATAGCTATTAGCGACACTTTAAGTGTCACCGATCTGTTGCTAATTTGTCAGAAATTCGAGCAGTAGTAAGCAATGACAACAGTTGTAACCTTTTAAGTCACAATATGATCTTCTCCTTTATATCATACTCGTTACCAATAGTACTAATACTATCATGATCCAAGCAATATAAATGTCCCTTTGATAGTAAATAAACATCAATGCAAGGCAGTTACTTAATCGGGATAGCAGTAGTAAGTTACTTCGTTAGCATACAAACATACCAATAGCAGTACAAATTTAATATAGGACATCAGTATAATCGTCCTTTGTCAGTAGTAACAAGACGTTTGATACTCGATCACATAACAGTAACCACACTTCGATAATGTTTTCCACAGTATGTGTATTTGAATACCTCAGATCATGACCAATCCGTTCACCGTGATTATAAACCCTACATTAGAACGTGCTTCCCCTGCTGCTATGATATCGTTCATAATTAAACCATTCGTTGATTTAACCAGAAGCATACCATGTCTATAGCATCAAACGATCGTCTGACTATAACGAATTATACTAGAGAACAGTACTAACATCTCTACTAGGTTCATTATTGGATCAAAGATCAACTATACCAAAAGCTAGTAGAACATAAATATATGATCATCAGGTATAGACAACAATATTGTAAATTGGGGTTCGAATCCCTAGACTTGTTTTCAAGAACAAAGTTAGCTCGAATTAGGGTTTGTAAAAGAAAACCCTTTGACAACATCGAATCACTTGCTGCTACTATTAACATAAATAGCTTCATACTTGAATTCATTTAGATCGTGTAGCATATGATCATACAACCCTAATTTGTATCGAATTTCATATGTAACAAAACTAAAACTTTGATATTTATTCATCATAACAACCACGATTACTTTATAAACGAATTTGCATAGTTCATGCTTTTATCAAAATTAAGGTTTAGTTAAAAACCCTAACTTTCACCGATTTTGCCCAAGCCACCAAAGAACAGAAAATTCGTACCTTCAACATCTTCATAACTTTGACATAGAAACACCTTGTAGATCTTAGATCAAGAGCCCCGTGGCTCTGATACCACTTGTGGAGTTCTAAATAACTCCTTAGATCATTGTAAGCTTAGTTTGATTAGAACTTTTATCTAGGATAATAACAATGAACATAGAATATATGCATAGCAGAAATAGCATAACGAACAAAGTTATTCAACAAGGTTTTTCATCATTATCTTCTCTACAATGACTACCACAAGCCCTAATTCTACACGCTCAACTGTAGAACGGTTACATAATCTAACAGGATTAATAAAACATTGATCTTGGGGCTAAAACACAACTAACTCTAAGCGTTTACAATAAGACTTGACGCCCAGAACACACATACTTTCTTGGAGTTTACATTTGACACCTACAGAAAAGTACACGCCTATGTCTCTTTATATATTAGAGACATTAGGTTTTATAAAAGATAAGAACAAATAATATCTTCCTAACATTTAATATTATCCTTCTATATCTTTTATCTTCTTAATAGTCTTCTGGAATCTTCATCTTCTGTAAGAATTCCCATCTACACGACTTAGACACTTCTTGTTTGTCCTTGTTTTGTCTATCAACTCAAATATAATCCCAACATAATTCTTCATCCCTAACCGCTAGTTAAGACACGACGGGGATGTGATCGGATTAAATGTGCCTATTTGTCGTTACGGCGTGAATGTACGAATTACAAATGCCTTGTTGGTGTGGTACTTATGGTGAAAGATTGTTGAATGATCAACCGTAAGCCTTCTTAACCCAATTTAGCTTTTGACTTGTTCTTCCTCAGCTTTAGCGGTGGAGATGTGTATCCTTGCCAAGCCTATGATACGAAGCTAATTACGACCGAGCAATTGAGCGTACTACTTAAATGTTGCACCCTAGATTAGTTGAGTGATCTGAGTGTTTTCATTTCAATATTTCATGAGGAGCTCGGTTATGTACAGGTGATTAGGACAAAATGATGCTTAAACGGAAAATCCTAAACTTCAGTTGGGACACATTTTCATAAACTGAAACTTTTTCTAAAGTCTACTTGAGGACAAGTAGGATTCAAGTGGGGGGAAATTTGATGACATCAAATAATGTCACTTTATTATATCATTTATCCCATCTATTTTTCCCACTTTTATATAATCATTGCATTATTTGGTACTTAATTGCTTTAAAGTTGATAAGTACAGTAATTCAGGAGTGTTTTGTGAAGACAAGCTAAAAGGCGCATAATTTATAGCTAAAACGAATACATTTGAAGATTGCTAAAATTTCACCAATACGCCGTATCCAACTTAAGAGATACGACGTATCTGCGCCAAGACTTCACAAGAAAACGCGTTTGACCAATTCCCAATACGGTGTATCCATGTTGTCTACAGTAAATCAAGTAAATTGGAATGATATCAAAGATTTATTATGAACGTAGCGCGCACTCCAAGGAATCCAGCCCAATACGCCGTATCGACCTTGCTGGATACGGCGTATCGAGTCTTTTTCAGACACTACAAATAGAAGACTCAAAAACGAGTTTTCAGTGTGCAATATCATATTCTTTATACCATACTCACTAAAGACGAATCTTAAAAGAGAAGATCAGCCACCAAGGTCAAGCATTGATCACGAATCTATAGAAGACATCGTGTAATTTTTACTCTCTTAATCATTTGATTTTCATTGTTTGATTACGCTTGTATTATTACAATAGTTGTGGGATAATACCCTTGGGTATTAGCCATCTTAATGAAAGTTCAATGTTTGGTTTGTTTCAAAATCGATTTCTTAATTTATCTTTGATTGTTTAATTATGTTTATCACCCCATACTTGTTTATGTGTTTGAATATGTGACCTATCATTCAACTGGATCTAGTGATACGGACTAAGTAATCTAGATACCGGGATAGCTCTTCATATCGTGTTTCATATTATTGGACCAATAGGATCATAAATAACGTTTTGTCTTTGTCTTTTGATTATGAGCTTAGTTAGACCGGTAGGTGACCCGTTCATGTTTCAGCAATCATGCTCTTAATTAACTGATAAAGATTGGAATAGTGAACTACCAGTATATAAAACATCGTCAAACAATAAGTGGGTAAAGTCCCGTTGGGCTAGGGTTTTAATAGGATCACCACTACTTTAATTCTCTAAGATAGATTATAATTAAACTAAAGGATGCTTTATGCGGATGCGTTAATTGTGACAGGATTAATCGTGTCTAGGTCTTAGGATGATGTCCCGCCTAAGTCTTAAGAATGATATGCCGCTTCGAGATAAGTAAATCATTGCACTAAAACAAACAAACCAGCATTGAACCGGATTTAATATGGCTAATACAGTTTTCTATCATTTGGCTTGTACCGCTTTTCTATCTTCTAATCTTCTTCTTTTGTGTTTATTGTGTATTGAATTGGTATTTGTTTCCACCAAACCTGTGCCAGTCTCTCAGGCTGAAAACCCCCATATCATTAGACAACGTACATAGCATAGGTTTAACCAGTAAATAGACTAATTAAAATACTGATAGAATATAGGATTAATGTTCCACTCTTAGTGTTCGACACCCTACTTACCGCGAACTCCATCTTGACCGGGTACACTGCTCGTTAAAGTGTTGTTTTAGGTTTGTCGGCTAAATATAAATGTAAAACTTGATAATCAAATAATTGACCCTACACGACAGCACTCACCTGTACATATTTCATGCTATTAAGTATAGAAAATTCACGAGAAATTATTAAATATAAACAAGTAACGCCACCGAAAACATGTATAATTTGGGCGTTATCAAATCCAGATAGTGAAATCCGGTTTTGCAGATTTAAGCTACCGTTTGTGATTTTACATTTTGCGAGCACTTATTTGTCATCGTTAAAACATAAAGGAAATCCTAGTCAATATTGCACCAACAAACTCCCCCTTTTTGATGATGACAAATAAAAAGAAAGCAAATAAAATTACAAATGTAGCAAAGATGAAGACCGCCGTTGATGAAGTTCGTGTCTTGATCTTAGCCTTGTAATTTGGTGAAGCTTGAACATTTTCTTCACCTTATGAGTCTTACATAGCTTGTATGATCCCATGTACGCTATGGCTCTTTGCTTTCGTAATTTCTTGCATTTCCCGATCATAAGGCATTTTCTTGCTTTGCTTTTCTTCTCCCCCTTTTGTGAAATCAAAAAGGCGGGAT
>BQNB010089661.1:0-27350 GCA_026074375.1 Tanacetum coccineum
CGAACAAAAGCAAACCTTTTCCCAGCTTTAGACATACGATTCGGTATAAAAACGTCCACAACCGTCCCATATGATTGACATAGTACCCAAAGATCTTTCGAGGTTGTGACATCAGGAAAATTAGTGATGAAGATAGATTTGGAAATTAAGCGGGTATGATCCGCGTTACTACGAGATTTAAAGGCCATGAGCAGACAATAAAAGTATTTTGGATTGAAGAGAGATCAATTGGTTTGATTAAGATGAGGTTATTTAATTGTGGGTAAGGTTAATTGAATAAGGGGGATCACCGATTAAGATTTGATGATCACCAATCACCGATTAAGATTTGATGATCGCCATAGAGATTGTTGTGGTGTCAAAAAAAGGGGATCTAGGGTTTGAAAAAAGGGGATCTAGGATAACAAAAAAAGGGGATCTAGGATTACAAAAAAAGGATGATCGCCATGGATATTATACGTATACTATACGTGATACGAATACGTATACTACAAACGTATCACATATACGTATACGTATACGCGTAGAACGTATGTATATATATATATATATATATATATATAATATACCAGTTGCAAAACCCGCCCGATGGGCAGGTATGACTTGTGATTGTTGTTTACATTTTCTTGTTTGGTTTAGTATTTGTTTTTATAAATTGCATAATTTTGTAAGTTATTTTTATAATATATAGTGAATTTCAATATGCTGAATGGGTGAAGGAAATATGACAGCAAAATCTGTGACCCATTTAAAAAGCACAAAAAGGGGGTATATAAAAGAAAAGTCATCTTTAAGTCTATCTAGTGTAGCCAAAATGGTTTCTAGAAATAGGCATTCCCTAAACTTGGTCATTATGCTACATGTATAAAGAAGCTCCGATAAGACTTTGAGCAGCCACAACAATTGATACATCATCATGAGCTAATGCAACCGCAGTTGGACGACCTCCAGGCATTTTGATTCTCATAAATCTACATTGGGATACAAAAGTGACGTAAATTAGAATAATATGTGGGACTCTCAATTCATATTTGTTAAAGGCAAATTAATATGAATTTTCTTACTTGAAGCTTTTGCTTGAAGCGTCATCCAACTTGAATACCCTGACTACACCATCATCACAAGCTTCATGAAAAACAACATATAAATCAGTACAAAACCATCACTTGTGTACTTGTAAAATGTGAACTACTAGGAGAAATTATACTTGCAATCTTGCATTACTACTACATTCATTTCAAATGGGATAAACATTCTGCTGTTTAAAATTAAAAGGAAGCAAATTGTTGTTAAAAAATGAGTCTTTTTAATATTGTAAAATCTTAATCATAGATTTCTTAACATGGGATTATGAATATATTATTCTCTAATCATAATTATTGACGGTTAATTATTGATTTTTTTTGGCAAAAAAGTGTTTAGTGGGTCGAAACTCAACCCAACCCGGTTCGGTCAGTTTCAACAAATACTAAAAATAACCCGTTTCAACCCAATCGTATTTGAAATGCTACCAAACCGAGGACACTCCTATCTTGTTGCCTCTATATAAAGTCCACGACATACCACATTTAAAAAGAAAAAATTACAAAACAACACATACCTGATCTTGCCGTCCTTGAACAGTAACACAATAAGCGCATCTTTTAGATACGGATTCGGGTCTGTGAGCAGCCTCTTGGCAAAATACGAATATGGAGCAGCTAGCACCTTAAGATTAGGATCAATGTAAAGGGCCAAACCTTGCACGCACATGCCATGCACATCCTACTTTGAGTGAGGCAGTTAAGGAGGTTGCCATAGTCTTGATGTCAAAAAGAGCGGAATGGTTTCATTAGAGATCTTTTGGCCTCTCAAAGGCTTCCTTTGTCCCTCCAAATGTCATCTAATGTTTTCCTATTTCGACGGGTCTAATTTGGTATTGTCTTGTATCATGCTCCTTAAATATTAGAACAACTTGTGGGCAACGTTGTCTTTCACTTGCATTATGAAGAATATAATTATCGAAAACTTATATCATATTGCTTCATAAAATTGCAGAACCTATGTATAATTATTTAGTATCTTATATTGCCTAATTATTTTATTATACTAATGTATAAGTTATTAGTGGGTTTATTTGATAAAGAATTTATAGTTCAAGGAGATGTCCTGACTTGATGTGCCACACGTTAGCGCTAAAGCAGCCTCATAGATGAGCTCACCAGCGTTTGAGCACATTATGTGAACGCCTAATACCTTATCTGTCTCTTTTTCTACTATTATCTTCACCAGCCCCTCTGCATCATCAATCGACTTTGCCCTGCTGTTTCCCAACATGGGAAAGGTCCCGACACGGTATGCAATACCAATGTCCTTAACCTGCTCCTCTGTCTTTCCAACATATGCCACCTTAGGATGTGTGTAACAGAGACCAGGTATCTTATCATAGTCTACATGCCCTTCTTTGACTATAATAAATTCCACACATGCAATACCATCTTCTTCGGCTTTGTGAGCCAGCATAGGCCCGGGAATAACATCACCAATGGCAAAAACACCCTTCACTTTTGTTGAGAACCTTCCATCTACATGAATTCTACCAATTTTGTTGGTTTCAACACCAATGGTCTCCAAACCAAGTCCAGATGTAAACGGGTTTCTACCAGCAGAGATAAGTACAACATCAGCCTCAAGTACAGTTTGATCACCACCAGCTGATGGTTCAAGGGTCAGTTTCACAATATCTGTAGAAGTGTCAACTGATACAACCTTGGTTTTGAGCATGAACTTCATATGTTGCTTTTGAAAAGTACGTTGAAATTGCTTCCGAACCTCACCATCCATTGAAGGGACGATGTCTGGCGCAAATTCAACTACAGTTACCTCTGCACCAAGACGGGCCAAGTAAACAAAACAACGTTCAAGAAATAGATATTTAACAAAGCTAACATGTTACAAAACAGACCTGGTCATTTTCTTCAGCCTCCTATGAAGGGGAATTCTATGATTCTGATGGTTTCTCTACACCACAGTTCTGTCTGTTGCATTTGGCTCTAAATAGGTAGTTTATGTTGTTACATTGTTCACACTTCCAACTTCCATCAGGCATATCTGGTTCTAAAACAAAATAGGCACCATAAGCTACATACAGAATATGAATAATATTAATTCGAGAAGCTAAATAGTAGATAGAAATGAACTTACTGTAGCTCTTGCCTGAATTCACATCCTAAAGTATCAACAAAAACAAAAAAGGCTCAATATTAGTGCATAGTATGCTGGTTCACAGTAAGTGATCCCAATTCTAAGAGGAGGTGTCTAATTCCTAAATCAATGTGGGTCGAAACTCAACCCAACCCGGTTTGATAGGGATTTTGAGTTGCAATAATTAGTTTTAAGTGTTCAACAATCACTTTTTCGATGACCGACTTTTGGCTAACCTTGCTTGTTTCCCAGACCCCGCATTGACCACGTGCCCATTAGTATTTGTATCATTTTCTCTACAGCTGGATACGTCTACAAAACCATTCGCTTTCCTATATCCTACACACAAAACCCTCCAACTGATATAATACATTAGAAGATGAAGAGTATGACCAAAAGCGAAGAAATAATGAGAGAACACATACATGTGCTTTAATGCCAGCTTCATAATCCTTTGGTGAAGCTCGTTACTCTTCCTCTGCTTCAAACTTACCAAAAGAGATTAGAAACCATGGTTACATATATGTCTGGTTAAGCTGATCAGCATCGAACACTGCATCACCGCAGTAGCAAGTCAATATTGTTGTTATTACATTAATGTTTATAGTTACTTATGCGATACATCCATGATCCATAAAAACAAATTATCACGCCTTAATCTAAACGTCTTTCGGTTAAGAACCATAAACTCAGCCCAAAACATAAAAAGTATAGAAGCTAGACTCACGATTGATTCTTCCATGAGCACGGTATGTACGACGTCTTTGTTTCTGTGCTTGGTTCAACCTGCGAATACGTGAGAAATTGAAAGCATTTTTTCACTGCCAAACCCTACTCACCTACTATTTTACTAGAAGATAGCATTACAAGCTGGAGCTAATATTTTGATGTAAAAAATAACATATTTAGATCATTTTGAAGGTACTTACTTCTACGTTACTCTTAGCATTCTTTAGTAAATCGAAGGAATCAAACTGTATAATGGAAATTATCCAATCTTTCATAATTTGGTAAAGCAAAATTACATGTTTAGTAAAAATATACCTGCCAAGTTTTTAAACATGCATTGTGCCAAAGGATAAGGTTAAAAAAAGACACTTACATTATGATAGGATAGGGTTAAACATACAATTCACTACAACATTTGCCATTTTCCCCGGCGACAAATCCGGGGTATCCCGGGCGACTTGTCGCTGGGGATAAGTTTCCCGCCCGGGATAGGTCGAGCGGAAAAGCTGGGGATACCTTCCCGGGCGACTTACCCGGGCGACATCGTGGGGCCCACACAGTTTTAGTCAAGACAAAAAATATTGCCACGGTGGCGGGTTTCCCGGGCGCGACGAATGTCCGCCCGGATACTAAAATTATAAAATGGAGTAGTAATTAATATTGTAAAGCTTGATTAATTCGTCTTAATCTACGTAGAATCTCGGCCAAGTTCGCCGGGAAAACATTCCAAATAAATTAAACTATCAAACATCAGCAATATTTTTTGTCGTTTATTGGTATCTTTCCCGGGCACATCGCCCGGGAAATAGTTTTTTAATATTTTATTCCCCAATTTTTCCCCACGGGCGACATGTCGCCCCGGGAGGGGGTGAGGCGAAAGGGGTATAATTTTTACAATATTTTTTTTTCCAACTTTCCCTGGCGACATGTCGGCGTGGAAAGCCTTTAATAAACATTTTTCTCGCGAGGCATCTTAACTATCTATCCCCGGCGACATGTCGCCAGGGATAATCTGCAATTTTTTTTCTGGTAACTTAAATTAAAGCTGCACAGCAGCGCATAATGTTCTAGATTTTTTTCGGGAATTTTTTCGGAAAAAATCTACCAATACTCATACCTGTTATAAACCAAATATAATCTCTCACCCAATACATTACAACTTCTCCATAACACAATACAAATCAAACGCATTATTGAATATAATTACAGCTAAATATGTTCAAAATCCGAATACAAAACCACAATAATAGCTACCAAAGGTGTATAAAGTCACAAAACTTGCAATTATCCGCAAGATACAAAGTCAATATTCAACCAAGATATCAATTTCTAAACCGTACGGGGAACCCAATAATTCACATAGATAGGTCCGCCAAAGATAACAAGTTTCCAAAAACACACGACTTACGAGACACCACAAAATAGCATATAAGATACTTAGCCTCAACATCCCTACTATCACCTCATCCTCTCCGTCCTCGCGTCGTCCTCATCATCTCCCTGCTCATCAATCCCCGCTGCCCGCCACTTGCCCTCTGCCACCACCTAATCTCAAGAGGCTGTGACTCCAAGTTGAGTAAGCATTGGGCGAAAACTTAAGTCTCACTCCTAACTAACTTCATGAACATGTTCACCTCGGCGCGTTAGCACAATCCTCTCACTCATAATTTTGAGCTTAAACGACTTACAGAGGAGTGTGTCCATCAAGTGCGTAGAGGTGAAGGACTGTGCCTTTCCTGGCAAAAAAAAAAAAAAAAAAAAAACACCTACCAACACCGGCATTTGACCCCAGCTGCTTCTACCCCGCGAACGATGGCTCCATATCTTCATCCTCATCTCGTAGGCACACCCTCATCGGTGGTTGGACCTATGACCATGTATCCTCACCATCTCCCCTATGTAATCACAAAAACACAAGATATTAATATATAATAGTCGGGATTACTACATTAATTAATCTCGACAAATCAATTAAAGTTCGTGTTTTGAAACAAAACGATTACACTATAAGAGCTTTGTCCTCAGAGGTTCCAGATACCGCCCGGTTAACATAATGTGTCAAAAGTAGTTATAGAACACGACCGGTATCTCTTCAGTAAAACTGAGCTCTTCATCTGGCACTATACACACTATATAAGATGAAACACCAATGAAAGATGACAAATCTACAACACACCAAAGCGTTAATTATATAGGAATGTATAATAATTATGATGTTTAATTACATGCATATCTCGACGGGCGGCAATAGACCGGGATCCTTGTCGGCATACGACCTTGCTTTTTGCCCGTCATTTTGCGTTTATTTTGGTCGACCGTCATCGGTTCTTGGATCCAATTCCAGAACGCCAAATTTCTCGCATCCAATTAATCTCAGAAATGTGCGAAGGACATGATAGTCTGATGCACTCCAAGTCGTAAGTCTTGTCCGAGTCAGGAATCCAATGCCTTTCCTTAAGAGCAGACTTCTTGCCATTGTAGATCTTTTGTAGATGCTGCTGGATGGCCGCATAGATAAGGTTGGACCAGGTGAATCGATTCCATGTGGGGAACGCACGTCAAACTGGGCGTCCAGCAATCATACACAACACAAACAGAAGTTAGCGAGATATAACAATATATGATATTTCATCTAAATTTGTTTAGATTTATTTATATGATCTACAATAAATACATAAATCTTAGATAAATATACACAATTAAAATAAAATGAACACGATAATGAAATAAACAAAAAGGATAATGAAATATCTTACTCAATCCGCTGAGCCATGACACCCCGCCTACTAGCTCCGCCAGGCAACTGACGCGCCAGGAAGGGAATGTGCAACGCAACTCCGAACGAGCTCCCAAGTAGTTAGGCCAAATGAGCCGCATGCTCACGAGAGCATCCGGGTCTCTCTGTCGCCAAACTCAAACCAATTTAGACGGGGCCACTTTTATCCTGTTGCCCTTATGACCCCGAGGTTCTGGCTCCTCCTGGCGTGTGTATGCTGCCTGCCCGCACTCACGTCACACCCAAATTGAGCCTTTTCCGGTGCCCATACCTCAAATTCAAATATGCGAAGTGAAATAAAGTCATAATAAAATTCAAAGGCAAGCAAAATTCAATGTATTAAGTTAATGCTTGGATAAATAACAATTAATTCCAGAAGATTCTTACTTCGCGGTTGCCAAGCAACCTACCCCAACCGGTGGGTATGTGGAATGTGAAGGGGACATCATCACCAGCAACCGTCACCGTCCATGACCCCTGCAAACATCCGCTGAGCATCTTACATAACAAGTAAGCAATTAGGATAACATAGCGAAATTTCTTGAACAAAATACATGAAAAAGCATGCACGCATCCAAATAAAATAATACCACTATTAAAACAATCCACAGACAGTTTCATTCATTTCATTCATTCATTCAAAATAAGTGTCTTTTACAAGTTACAACTAAAGATCAATCTTCTTCTTCACTAGAATAAACAACATTTACGCCATCATCAATATCAAGGTTGACGAGGTCTTCATCATCAGAATCTGCTAAATCATGAGGAATGGGGTCTTCTTCATCAATAATATCATCGTCTTCATCAACAACATCAACGATATCTGGTGGTGCGTCAACATCTTTTGATTGACCATCTATATGCAAGGCAGCAATTTCCAAGTCATTCAAACTTGTAGAAAGTGCAAGATCAGATGAGTTGTCGACATATATAACATCAGGGTCATCCTCTACCACAATGACACCCCCGTTCAAAAACTTTTTATGACTCACATGTTCGACGACCTTCTAACCGAGTGGTCGTCTAGCCATATCTTCAAGGTAGAAGCATTGTTTGACTTATGTTGCGAGAATGTATTGATCATTTTTAAACGCCTCACTATTTGCCTTGATTTGTGTTATGTTGTTTCTAATGACAAGATTTTTCATACGTCCTTTGTTGCTAGTGTCGAACCACTTAACTCGAAACAACATAGTTTTTAACGACAAATACGAAAACTTAAGGATTTGTTCAAGCTGACCATAATACATTTCTCTGTCCGGACCAGACGAACAAATGCCGCTGTTTTGAGTTGTGCGACGTTCATCGCGGTTGTACATGACAAACCTCACACCGTTAACTACTTAAGAGTTGACTAAGATTGGAGTTTATGATGGTCCATAAGCCAAAGCGAATAACTTGCTACTTTCGCTAACACCTGGGTCATTGTCTACGTGACGTTGACGGATCTATGAAGAAGATAGGATCAGATAAAGAACACAAAATACGATGTCATTAATTTTACAGTTAAATACACACAATAAGTCTAAGTTTATATGCTTCCCAAACCAACCGAGGAATTCTTCTTTCATGTCTTTGTTAGGAAATTCACTGAAAAATGTTCATGGTGTTAGAATAAGTCATCGAAAAGATAAGTTAAGAAAAAGAAGTTTCAAAATAAAAACACGTACATCTTGAACTTGGCCCGGTACGTATCTATTTTAGGACTGTTGTGAAGTACATACCATATCACTTTCTTCAATTCTTGGTGATCAATACGAATAACCGACCGTAAACCAATCGATTTACATAGTGATTTAAACACCTGAAACTGACACGTTGGAGGAGGGAAATCTACATTATGGTCAGGACGATTAAATTTCGTGGTAACATCCCGAAAATAATGAGAGCTAAAAGCCAATGCTTCTTCTGCAACATAACCCTCCACAATCGAACCTTCCGGCTTAGCTTTATTTTGTACATAATTTTTTAGCTTCTTCATATATCTTTTAAATGGATACATCCACCGGGGATGAATAGGCCTGCCGAAAATAGCCTCTAGAGGTAAATGGATAACCAAGTGAATCATATTGTCAAAGAAAGCAGGAGGATATATGAGCTCGAGATTGTACAAAATATCGATCACCTTTCTCTGAGCTTTCAACATGTCACCGTCCATCAAATTTTGGGAGCATATTTGCTTAAAGAATGAACAAAGCTCGATTATTGGTGTTGCAATGGATGAGGGCAAGTATTGCTGAAGTATGTAAGGAAGTAAATGTTGCATCACTATATGACAGTCATGAGACTTCAGACTTGTTATATTGCTATCATTATTGGTCACTTTATGCTTGAATTTAGATCCGAACCCATCTGGTAGTTTAACTCCTTTGATGAACTGACAAAACTTTTTTCTGTTCTTTGGTAAGAAGGAATACTTAGCCTGAGGCTTCGAGTACTTCTTTTTTTGTTTTGGCCGAGCCACAACTCACTTCAAATGCCTAGATTTTTCAAGTCTTGTCTTGCCTTAGTTATGTCTTTAGATTTGTCATTCTTTAACAAAGTGTTCAAAAAACTCTCCAACATATTTTTTTTGATATGCATGACATCTAAATTGTGTTTTAGTGTAAGAAAAGACCAATACTAAAGCACATAAAAAATAGATCATTTAGACTAGTTCAGCTTGACAATAACATTGCGTTTTATCTTCACAACCCCATAACTCGGATGTTTCCCCTTCTCACGCATGGGCGACCTAGAAAGTTAAGTCAGGATTTGAGCCCGATTAAATTCTCTAGGAGGATCTCCGTCTTTGGTTTCACCATTGAAATCACGTGACCTCCTTTTTTAAGAATCTTCTGTGGCCAGCATAAGTTGTTTTGTCTAACACACGCACATATGGAGTGTCTTCATTACATGTAGGGCATGCCCTGTAACCTTGCCCACTCCACCTAGACAAACTACTTCGAGCAGGAAAATCATTGATGGTCCATAAAACCATCGCTCTCATATTGAACTTAAGGCCTGTAGCAACGTCTATAGTCTCGACACCTGGTTTTGCCCATAAATCCTTTAGGTCATCAATCAACGACCTCAAGTAAACATCAATGTCCTTGCCCAGGGATTTAAGGCCAGGAATTAGCAACGTCAGCATGAAAGAACTCTTTCATACATAACCACAGAGGCAAATTGTATGTTGTCAGTATCATCGGCCACATGCTGTAAGACTGACTAAGGTTGCCGAACGGATTGAAACCATCAGCAGCCAACCTTAATCAAACATTTCTTGGTTCTGCAGCAAAATCCGGATACTTGGTGTCAAAGTCCTTCCATGCTCTACCATTAACCGGGTGTTGCATCTTACCGGGCTCCATACACTTTTCAGTAGCATGCCAAGTCATTTCCTTTGTAGTGTGACTAGACTTGTATAAGCGTGGTAGTCTAGAAATGATCGAAAAGTGACGCAACACCTTCTTAGAAACTTTATTCCCTAGTGTGTTACTGTCTTTCCATCTACTCGTGTTACACACCGGACAGAAATGCACATCTTTGTTAGTGTCGCCCCGAAACAAGAAGCAATCGTTTACACAAGCATGTATCGACTCGTACCCTAACTCGATCATTTTAAATGTCTTCTTTATTGCATACTATGATGGTGGGATCCTGTATCCTTTAGCGGTGGGAAATACATTTTGGAAAAACTCTAGCATTTCATTGAATATAGAATCAGTCAATTTACCTTTAACCTTAAAATAGGTAAACTTTGCCATAAAGTCTAATCGAGTCACATAGTCACAACCGGGGTACAACTCCTCATTGGCACTGGCATATAACTCTTCGAACTCGTTACGTTTAGCTTGAGTCGGGTCGTTACGTGTCTCACCGATATCTCCTTGAGTTGGCTCATTTTGTTCGTTATTCAGAGGAATATAGCTAAGATTATTAAGGCACGCTGTCATGTCACTCATCTGAGGTTGTCTTGTGTTATCTATCACTGGCAGTGGCGGAGGAAGATCAGGTTCACCGTGGTGAATCCTTGTTTTATAACTTGGGTTAAACCCATACTTCGAAATGTGGTCTGAAAGGTGTTTGATGGATACCCACAATACTAGACGACAAGACTTGCATGGACATCTTATATTCCCGGCACTATCCACTAACGGCTTGCAATCATCGACGAATTTCTTAAGACCGGTATAAAATGCTTTTTCATGTTTCCCTAAACTTGTCCAACTCTTATCAATTATCATAACTGCGTTTTACGATAAATTAGTTATTTATGCAACATAATTAACACATTCAAACAATACAAGATGTTTTGTCACTAGTGAGATATGGAAGGCAATCATAGCCCACTCTTTGAATGATTCGTCTCATTTATGAATACGTATAACCGATTTACTATTTGAGAAAATTTCGGCAGCATTTTCCCTCAACTCCCCAAATATGTGTTTAAAGACATATTCGTAGGAGTAAAGGAGAAACACTGTCGAAATCATCTCAAATAGTAAACCAATTATACACATTCATATCCTAAATGAGACAAAACATTCAAAATCTAGTTAAAAAAGGGACCTCTTTATCGAAAATTAATTTCTAATAATTATTCGGATGGGTTTTTATAGGATGATTAAAAATCAGACGGGGATTTCCAAAATTAATCACTAAAAATCCTAAAACATTCTTAAAAAGGGTTTCATAAAATAAATACCTAACGCATGTGTCCATGTTATATCAAATCTAATATCCAAACGCATATACATTTAAATTCTATTATAATGAAGAAAAAAACATCAATTTATATCAAATAAGCTGTTGTTAAACAGCTTATCAGTGTAAAACGCAAATCCAAACACTCTTTGACACTGTAAAACGCACATCCAAACACTCCTTATGCTGCCAAAATGATGAGAATAAGCTGCATAAGCTGTTTAACAACAGCTTATCAGCATAAGCTGTTCTTAAACAGCTTATGCAGCTTATTCTCATCATTTTGGCAGCATAAGGAGTGTTTGGATGTGCGTTTTATAGTGTCAATGAGTGTTTGGATTTGCGTTTTACACTGTCAAGGAGTGTTTGGATTTGCGTTTTACAGTAGCAATCACAATAAACATTCCCCGACGACATGTCCCCGGGGATACAAAAAGGATAAAAAAAAGTTATAATATACTTTCGGCTATGGACTCGGCTCGTTGTCGGCTCGATCTCGTTCGGCTGTCAATCCTAACCCTCGGCTCGGCTACTGTTGACTGCCAAACCTTTATTAACCAAAAACGAAAATACAACCAAACCTTTATTAACCAACTTATTATACCTCAACTTTTTATAATTAACAAAGTATTATAAAAATACAACCAAACCTTTATTAACCAAAAACGAAAACCCACCACCACCAATAATTAAACTTGTTTAGAGGGCTAGAAAAAAAGATATAGAATTATAATTTAGAGGGTTAAGGAAAGAATTGTGTTTAGAGGAAGGGGAGGGTTTAATTCGTGTGCTCGTGTGCGCGTGAGATGCGGTGTCGAGTGGTGGTGGTGGTGAGAGGAGGTGGTGGTGAGCTGTGGTGGTGAAAGGTGGTGGTGTTGCTGCAAAATCGCCAAGAGATGATAATTTTTGATGTTTTACGTTTTGTGTTACCAACTGAAACCCAGATAGGCTTTATGGTGCCAATTAAATCCCAAGCGACATTCCCGGCGACTATGTCGCCGGGGAGTGGAACGTTAAAGTTGGTCGTTTTAGCGCAAGAATTGGTCCTTGGCAGAAAAAATTTTGGAGGTCCTTTTTTAGCAAAGATATAAATCTTTCCTGGGCCGACATTGTCGCCCATGGAAAGGTATTTATTTAAAAAAAATTATAAAAGTTTTATAAATTTAAAACTGACTTTAATTTTTTTAATAAAACCTTTCTCGGGGAAAGGTTTTATTAAAAAAATTATATAGTTTTTAATAATGAATATTTGAAAAATATATTTATATAATTATGTTTTTTATAAATAAAATTTATATAAATAATAATTTTAAACAAAAATTATATATTTTATAAAATATATAATTATTTTTTTATAAAATAAATAATTATTATTTATAATTATTTTTTATAAAATATATAATTATTATTTATAATTATTTATTATAATTATTTTTTTAAGTATGCGCGTATCTCACACGCGCATGCCTCAACAACACTGATCGAACACCTAAAATTTTCATCGGCTCAATTGTCAGTGTTTTTGGAGCACAAACAAAAACACTGAGCCTTGGTCTCTAATCAATTCCTTCAATCAAAGCAAATTCTGCTCAGTTTTTGATCGTAAGCTACTACATTCTGGTAAATATTTCATCCTTGTTATTTTTCTCATACCTTAAACCCCTGTTTACATTAACAAACCATTTTGTATTGTGTTTGTAACTGGTATCGTTGTACATTAGATGTTCAACGGATGAGTCGATATGTTATCGTTACACATTAGATGTCCAACGGATGAGTCGATATGTTATCGTTGTACATTAGATGTTCAACGGATGAGTCGAGATGTTATTTCATTATAACGATGATAGTCATATCAAAGGTAGCAAAACTACTTAGAAATCACCCATAGTAAGCTACTAGAACATGATAAGTACTACTTAATTAATTACATAATTGACTAGTTAACATAGATAACACATACGAAATCAGTCGTAATATCCATATGAGGCCCGACCATCCGCGCGGTATAGTAACCTCCCACGCTATGATCTGATGACAAATCTGAGGCCTTCACGCCGAAGAAATCATGCTGAGAGCCACCATGAATAGGAAACAAAGGAAGTGTCTCAATCTCCGATGAATTATTTCCTTCTTGATCTTCCTCTTCGCGATGATTCTCTGCTATCGTTGTACATTAGATGTTCAACGGATGAGTCGATATGTTATCGTTGTACATTAGATGTTCAACGGATGAGTCGATATGTTATCGTTGTACATTAGATGTTTAACGGATGAGTCGATATGCTATCGTTGTACATTAGATGTCCAACGGATGAGTCGATATGTTATCGTTGTACATTAGATGTTCAACGGATGAGTCGATATGTTATCGTTACACATTAGATGTCCAACGGATGAGTCGATATGTTATCGTTGTACATTAGATGTTCAACGGATGAGTCGAGATGCTATGGTTGTACATTAGATGTTCAACGGATGAGTCGATATGGTATCGTTGTACATTAGACGTTCAACGGATGAGTCGATGTGTTATCGTTGTACTTTAGATGTTCAACGGATGAGTCGATATGTTATCGTTGTACATTAGACGTTCAACGGATGAGTCGATATGTTATCGTTGTACATTAGATGTTCAACGGATGAGTCGATATGTTATCGTTGTACATTAGATGTTCAACGGATGAGTCGAGATGCTATGGTTGTACATTAGATGTTCAACGGATGAGTCGATATGTTACCGTTGTACATTAGATGTTCAACGGATGAGTCGATATGTTATCGTTGTAGTTCAACGGATGAGTCGATATGTTATCGTTGTACATTAGATGTTCAACGGATGAGTCGAGATGTTATCGTTACACATTAGATGTTCAACGGATGTGTCGATATGTTATCAATAGACAATTAGATGTTCAACGGAATGAGCCGAGATGTTATTTCATAATTATAACGTATGATAGGTTTTTCATAATCCCAAAAAGTTTTTTTAAGCCAAAACTACTTAGAAATCACCCATAAGTAGCTAGAACATGATAAGTACTACTTAATTAATTACATAATTGACTAGTTAACATAGATAACACATACGAAATCAGTCGTAATATCCATATGAGGCCCGACCATCCGCGCGGTATAGTAACCTCCCACGCTATGATCTGATGACAAATCTGAGGCCTTCACGCTGAAGAAATCATGTTGAGAGCCACCATGAATAGGAAACAAAGGAAGTGTCTCAATCTTCGATGAATTATTTTCTTTTTGATCTTCCTCTTCATGATGATTCTATGTTCACTGGAGGAGTCGATATGTTATCGTTGTACATTAGATGTTCAACGGATGAGTCGATATGTTATCGTTGTACATTAGATGTTCAACGGATGAGTCGATATGTTATCGTTGTACATTAGATGTTCAACGAATGAGTCGATATGTTATCGTTACACATTAGATGTTCAACGGATGAGTCAATATGTTATCGTTGTACATTAGATGTTCAACGGATGAGTCGAGATGTTATCGTTACACATTAGATGTTCAACGGATGAGTCGATATGTTATCGTTGTACATTAGATGTTCAACGGATGAGTCGAGATGTTATTTCATTATAACGATGATAGTCATATCAAAGGTAGCAAAACTACTTAGAAATCACCCATAAGTAGCTAGAACATGATAAGTACTACTCCCTCCGTCCCATATTAAGTGTCCACAATGGAATCTTTTAAGTCTTCATTCATCAACTTTGACCATAAATATTTTTGTTTGTGTTATATAATAATATTGAACGAAAATTATACCAACGAAAAATATATTCAAAACTCTATCCATTCATATATCTTGCATCAAGTATCATATAACATAAGAAGAAATCATTAAGGTCAAAGTTGAAGAAAAAAGACTTTGAAAAAGTCAAGTGGACACTTAATGTGGGACGGAGGGAGTACTTAATTAATTACATAATTGACTAGTTAACATAGATAACACATACGAAATCAGTCGTAATATCCATATGAGGCCCGACCATCCGCGCGGTATAGTAACCTCCCACGCTAAGATCTGATGACAAATTTGAGGCCTAGATACTCCCACCAAAAACTCCCGCCAAATACTCCCCCCATATACTCCCTCCATATACTCCCGCCATTTTCGGCGCCATGATACGCGGGCTATTAGGTACTGCCACCGGGCCATGTGTAACCAACTAACCCTGGCGAGGCTGTGAGCGATTACGCGTCTACTATGGGGGGAGAAGAGGAAAAAGTATTGACATCTTAGAATCATATCAGGGATTTAAAGTAGACTAACTTGGGTTCCTTGCCGAGAGGTCTACTTCCATGGGTTGCAAAAATAATGTGTCGGCTACAATTCTTCCCAGCGAGTGTCTCGTGGTCTTGAGGCTAACTGGAAGCGCATTTGTTTGGTTTCCGGGCCACTTCTTGGTTTGGAGTGGCGGTGGTAGCCTTATCAGAAATATCCCCATGTGCGATATGCTAAAGTTCCTGGATTTCTCTGGCTTTCATATAAGACTCTTCATTGCATAATCGAATATTTATTTGATTTTGCCAGAATACACAAAATTCTTTGCTCGAGTTATGTTATAGATTAGTATGTGTCTGGCTGTCTTTCTATTTGGTTGGATTAGAGAACTGCTGGGGAACAAAGATATCGCTCGCCTGTCTCTTATATTTCAAGGCTGTTCTTGCCGGGTTACAGCTTGCGGCAAGAGGGCGAGTGTGTAATTATTCCTTCAATTTTCTTCCTTGTTGTTTAGCTACTTGATGCCTTATTGCGGGCAATTTGTCAGGGAGCGCGGAGATTTGGGTTTTCTTGTGTTGGCAGTTCTGGTGGGGTTGGTGGGTGGGGTACGTTGATAGAAACTTCTACTGAGGATTGCTTGGGCTGGTCTGGAAGTCATTTCTTTGCCTCTTTTTTCAAAATGTTCTTTATAGATTTTATTTAGGATCTTCAAAAGAGTGTTAAAAATTGTTTCCGTCTTTCTTTTTACCGGGAGTTATTTCCACCATGAATGGGAGAAGAGATATTACTATCAAAGTCTTACTCTTTTGGCCTTAGGCTTGATATTGAGGTCTTCACTAAGGTCAGGGGGTATGGTTGTGATAATCTTGCGTTTGCTCCTTCACGAGCGGATTGAATGCGAGGGGAGCCCTGGTCAAAGTGGTCTGCGAGCTCAAATGGACTCAATGGGGGGTATACCAGGACAAAATAGTGTAGAGGTCATAGAATTTTAATTATTGTATTAAGAAATGTGTTTATTCACAAATTAAACTTGGGGGTAAGGCTAAGGGTGGGTTGTTTGGACTAAACTTGGCTAGGTATAATAGGAAAGTTCTAGAAGGAAAAGGAAAACATCCCAAAGAAAAATTCTCTGACTTTCTACACAAATAAAAAGGACAAAACTGGGGAATGGAGAACTGCGCGTAATACGATGGGTACCGTTGATGCTTTTGTTGGGTGTCGTGATCCTCCCCCCAGGAATTGCGACTCTACGGGCGAGCCCCCCGGAGGCGGGATGGGGGACTTCCGGTCACCTTACCTATATTTTAAAGGGGGACCCGCCCATAGGTTGTCGCGCCTCAGGGAATAGCGTTTTATATTGGATTTGCAATTTCCCCACATTGGTGTCCAGCGGGGTGTCAACGCTGGCGTGGCTGATATTATTAAGTAAATGATACAAAAAAAAAAAGAAAAAAAATAAAAAAAAAAGAAACAAAAGAATAAAAAAAAAATATAAAATACAAAAAAAAAATAAAAAAATAAACAAAAAAAAAAAGATTACAGACCCTCACATCTATTTAATCTTAAAAATCTATGGATTATTTAATCATTAGAGTAAGCTCGTATATTTCCAAAGTATCCCAAGCCTTCAAATTCCTCCAGTGCTAGTCTTGGGATCGCTCAAGTTTGAGTGAAGAATCTTCCTATTACCGATCTTATAGTGTGAGAAGTATTACTAGCGTGGGGGGGTGCGTTTGGTGCCAATCTGATTTCAGCATATGCTGAACGTTGCTAAATAATTGTATTAGGCTTCTGTTTTTATAAGTTGTTTTTTTTAATTTATTGGTGATTATTCGTTGATTTGTGTCAGTAGAGGTGGCTAATATTCGTGGGGATGCTTTGTTAAATGAAGAGGCTTGACAATCTGGGTGAAGCTTTCTAGTAGTGGGTAGCTAGGGCGGGGGGTTCTTTGTATAGTAGTGGCCCACCGTGTGTGTAGCGTGGGATCGGAGGGTGTGGTGGGATGTGAAAAGTATGTGGTATTTTGTGAAGAAATACGTAAGGGTGCGGTCTGTGTAGTTGTTGGTTTGTCAGTGTAAGTGTGGAATGTGTAGAAGGAATATTGTTGTGGTTAAGTCTGCGGGGTGATTTCAAGTCGTGTCCCCCGTTGTGTTTAAGCAAATGGGGTTTTGAGTTGAAAGTTGTTTGTCGGAAGCTTGAGAGGAAGTTTAAGTTGTTGGGTTTTAGGTTGATGGATTGGTGTTCTAGCTAGGAACAAATTAGATAATTTATTATTCATATTTTAGAGAAACTCGATCATCTAGTTAGTTTGGTGTCAAAAAATCAAGATAAATAAGCGGGGGAAAGTTGGTTAATGTTTTTTTTTCCTTCTCGCATAAGGAAGCTTGTATGACATAGTGAAGGGAAAAAGGAAAACTCTACCTGAGGTAGTTAGTAGTTTGCTGAGCGAGTGGATTAGGGCGATAGAGTGTCTTCGCTGCCGAACTACCCTTATAGAAATCATCGCGTGTGGTTTGATTGTTCTTAACTCTTTATCTCTTGTCTTACAATTAATTATTTTTCTACATACTACATTATTAATTGTTTTCGTAAGCATATAGTATATTGTTCATATTTGTGTCAACGGGGAATATTTCACATAAAAGTCGAAATCTAGAATTTTTTTACAAACTACTAATATTAAAAGACCTTTTAAAAATTTTAAGAAAAAAGCAGAGTAGTGTAGGGGTAACTATTCAACTCCTCCATTCTTAGTTTTTTTTCATAATTGCGTGTTTATCATGGAGCTCACGTTTTCAAACCAATGATTTTTTTTTAAAATTAAATTTTCGTATTTTGTAATTCATTTTACTTATAATATCCCTGAATCTGAATCTATGGCGAATCTGGGAAAAATTTTGAGTAGTGCAATTCTATGGCGCAATAGACACCACTATTTTGGGGAAAATATCAGTGATTGGGGATTTAATGGTAGGGACAAAAGGAAAAAATAAAAATAGATTTTCAAGAACTTTGGGTGTTTATCGTCCGTGTCTATTGTCAAAAGATCTAGATCTTTGGCGAGGTTTTAAGTTACCGATGGTGTTGATTTTTTCCCTCTAATTGTATTCTAAAATAATCCTGTGAAACTTAGTATATTAGGTTGGATATGTGGACATTTGTGTTTGCATTTACAAACGAAAGGTGCGGTGTGTTTTTAGTAGAGTTTTGTTTCTGGCGTTGGGGTGGGTGGGAAGTGTGGCGGTTAGGGGTACGGGAAAGGGGGGTATTGCGGGATGGTGGATAATGTCGGGATCCTTCGGCATAGAGAGGTTTATGTGTATGGTATGCTCTGGTACCGGGGTGGGGTCATTTTCCGCCTAATTTGTTTGTGTGAGATATTCGTGGGGTGTATTGTGCATCGCTTCTATGGTGGGTTTGTGCTAGGGGAAGGTTGCTAGGCAATGCAAACATTTAATTTGTTTGGCGTTGGTCATCAACGCTACGTAAGGTACAAGATCATGAAGTCTGGGAAATCGTGGAAGCTTGTGTGTTGGCCGGGGCTGTTTGGGCTCTAGAGGTGGTTGGAGGGTGGGCCGTGTTTTTGGCTCTGGTGGGTGGGGGGGGCGCGTGCAGATATGAAGGGTGGGTGGTTATCGTGTGGAAGTTGCTGCAGACTTTGTCATCAAAAAGGTCGGCCGCGGTATATCGCGGAAAGTCACGACGATTTGAGAATTATATTGAAGCTAACAAAACCTTACTTTTGATTAATGCGAATAATTGGGAAACTTGAAAAAGTTTATGAAAATGAGGAAAGTGAAGTAATAAAGAAAATATTTCAAATACAGGTCAAAGGCTGGGGGGGGAAGACAAGAACCAAAAAGTAGGTAGAACTCTTGCAATTAAAGGTGATGTTTGGAGAAACAAAAAGGAAAGTAAGTGCACGAAGTTAGCTGTTAAGATCCGATAGTGAAGACAAAGAGGTATGCTCATTTGGCCCACAAAGAAAATTCAAGAAAGATATTCTTCCAAAAAGACGAGGAGATTTGTAAATCAAGTACCACGAGGCGATTTAAAACAAAATTTGATTCCCAAAGAAGTTTAGAAATGATGGTTATGGTATAAAGTGTGAATGAAAGGGGTGAGAAAGAAAATGTTTTTACGATTTTGTTATGGTGATCAAAGGGATCATCGGTTCAATTGACGCCATATAAGAACAACGTCAGAAAGAGCAGTTAATTTTTAGGAGGCAGCATGGTAGCTGACAAATGGAGACGATGAGTAGAATAGTAACTAAAGATGTAAGATCTTCTCTTTGTAGCTCAAGGCCCGATGAACTATGCTTTAGTGATAATATGTACGTGTGACACCCCGATGACGTGGATTAAAATAGTGGATGCTCTCAAAACACAGGACGGTAAATCGAAAGTTGTTTTCTTCATAATCAAAGCGGGCTATACAACGGGGGAAGCCGTAATTTTTTTAGGCTCGCAATTGTGAGGTTAAAATCATAGGCAAATGTACGATTTCTCAAGACTCCTTAAATTATCTGAAAATAATTGTTGTGCACGTTGATAAATCTCTAACTATATAATCTTGCTTAGGTAGTGTCAATTTGTGATAATAAAATGCAAAGTAATATTTATGCCGAACTTCGATTAGCGAACTTAATCAAAGACAGAAGTGGTTATAGCGTACAGGAATTTGGGGAAAGGTAGAAAATATATGTAATGAAGCATTGAGGGAAAGAAACCGGAAGACAAAATATCCTTGCAAACATTTTAGACGAAAACTCCATACCACTTATGGCATAAGGATCAGGTCATGCCTAATATGCAATAATTGCAATCGATTAGCATACTAAAGAATTAGTTAGGAAATCTACCCAAATTAAATACAACGACATTTTTTTTTATTGCTTGCAAAATTGGGATGTGAAAAAGCATGCTCATGCAAGTCACAAGGTCTAAAAATTATAGTTTCAACAACTAGAATGTCTCTTGAAAACTACTTCACATGGATTTTGTTTGGCCCTTGCCGCCATACGAAGCATATGGAGGAATCGTTATACCTCAGTAATCGTAGATGACTATCTCGATTCCACAATGGACTAGAATTTTTAGCAAATAAAATCGAAGCCTTCGGAAAAATTTGGAAAATATTTAGCAAAATGAAGTCCAAAACAAACACGATGTTCCATTTTATCAAATTACGTAAGATGGCTCTTCATGGTCGGAAATCTTGAGTGATAAATGAAAGTACAATTCAGGGAAACTATTGTGATTTAATATAGGATATACTCACAATTTTTTCGCTCCTCATACTCCACATTAATCTTAATGGCGTAGGTTAGAAAGAAAAAATCAACTCTACAGAATTGTGTAGAAGAACTCATGTTTAATGAACAATCCATTCTCTCAAAATTTTGGTTGTAATTTTTTGTATGTGGTCGATACGTCAACCCTATTATAATTAAATTGTGTTTTCATTTGACGTATTTTAGGAAATAAATCTACCATACGAGTTGTTTTAGGGTAGGTAACCCAAACCTTACTATTTTTAGCGAGTATTCGTGCAAATCTATAGAATGCTTTATTCTTAATACAAAAGAATTACTTCACCATAGTTCGATCCCAAAGTCGGTATACTGATGGGTGTTTTCCTAGGATATTCGCAAAATTAAGTAAAGCTTGATCATTATATACTTACAAAACAAATAAATGAAGTGTAGAGTCGTTGAATGTAACTTCTGTATTGAGATCTCCTCCCCGCCTAAAACTTACATTGGACGATGACGAGTTAGTCGAAATGAAGAAGCTATTAAGTTAGTAAAACAAAAACCAGACATTGTACCTTCATTAGGAAAAATAAAAAAATTGTAAATATTAAAGAATCTAAACTCATCCCTATTAAACTTGATTGGTAATCTATAATCAAAGAACTCTAGGTCACAGCTCAAGACAAATGGCATTTTCTTTTGCTTTATTTTAACAATGAACCTAAAAATGTAAATGAGGCATTAATAAGATAGAAAATTGGGTAATGACCATGCAAAAGAACTAACCAATTTCTTATAAACAATAATGATGTTTGGGAAATACGGTCCCAAATCCCATAGTATGACCGCATATCTTTAGAAAACAAGATGGGTATATAGAAAAATAACTCAATGAAAAATGGGATCCCATAGTAGAACTCAGAAATAAAGCTAGGTTAGTCACCCAAGGTTATAATCAAAAAGAAGGAATTAATTATGAGGAAACATATGCACCCGTAGCTAGACTATTATCTTTTAAGAATACTTTTGCTTATGCTGTGCTGCTACATAGACTTTACTATATACCGAAATGGATGTGAAGGAGTGCATTCTTAATCGGTTTTAGTCAATTGAGGAGGTTTACATGTGTACAACCCTCCGGATTCATTGATTCGCAAACCTAATTTGTCTTAGACTTAAGTAAAGCTTTTCTATGGTCAAATACAAAGCCCTAAAATCGTGGTCTACGGATCGATTAAAAGCATACTTTTCTTATTAACATGCTTATCCATCGGGAATGGTAGATAACACACTATTCACTAAAGAAAGTCTCCAACTCATTATTAGTCCGCAATATATTGTGATGAATTTATATTTTTTTGGATAACTTGTCATAGTAAATGTCTGATGATCTTTGCTCCAAGATCATCGCTATGATGAGTTGAAAGTGAGTATGATGGGGTGAACTAAATTTTTTCTCTAGGATTACAATTAGTCAATTAGATGATGACAATATTTTTTAATCAATCAAAATATTTTTAGGAAAATACTATAGATATTTGTACTAGAAAAATCCTAAGCCAATGAAAAACCCTAGTTCTTGGGAAAATAACTAAACTCATGTATTGAGTGAAGAAGGTGTAGTCCGTAAGAGAATACCAATTAAGGCTTTGTTAGGTGGTTTAATTTTAATTAAGGCAAGTAGTACCTCATATCATGTTTTAGCTGTTAGCTTGTGCTCACGCTTTCAGCAGTTACTGATGTCCCTAAACCTCTCAACCCTAGAAGCGGTTAATACAGGTTTCTTTCATTACATTAAGGGCACTACGCATTTTGGATATGGTATCTCTAGATCCGACATAGAAACAGAATGGTATGCGGATTCAGATCATGCTTGGGAGATTACTGTAGATTCGTAGATGACACTTAGTGTGTGTTTTGAACGTTTTATATCGGGATGTTGCCTAACATCTGGTTTTCGAAGAGCTAAACCGCTCTTGCCATCTCCACAAACCAAAGCAGAAAATGTCGAGCTGCTCAGAAGGCATGTCAAAAGTCCTATGGATGAAATATGCTTTGTAGACTATGGTGTTAGGTAGACGCTCCATGCCTAATAATGTTGTGATAACAAAAGGGGCTATTAGACTTAAGTATAGAATCCGTTCAACACTCCGAGAACTAAACACTTGAGTATTCGCCATCTACTTTCTTCGCGTTAATATTCAAAAGGAAATATCTTTATAAAAGGTCTCATCGGTAAGACATAACATAGCCGATATTTCTAAATATAATCCACTTAAACGTGAGCACATTTTAATCTACCCTACGTCTAGGTCTATTAACGATGCGAACTAATGATTAAGTTTTCGGCCATAATAAAAAATAAATGTTTTGATATTCACTCAAAGAATCTGTATGCTCAAAAATCTAGAAATAAAAAAACTCTTCTCAACAGGTGGCGGCCACCTTATATTCCTATATATAGGGCCGGCCCCTTAATGTTGAAGGTGGAACGGACAGATTGTACGCGGGAACAACCTCTTCTGACTTGACTAAATTTTTTTCCTTCTGCGTGTATATAGGTTGTAATTTTACACAAAAAACACAAGGTTGAGGAATGGGAAAATGTTATAAGCAATACTGTTACAAATTTCTTTATCTAAAATGCATATTCTCTATATTACAGATATTCAATAAGTCCCTAATTTATTATTTTCTAAAAAGTCTTTCTCACAACTAGAGCACATAAAAAATGTAAATTTTTTATACATTGTTGAGATATGCTAAAAACATTTTTCACATATGATAATGTTCTACTTACGTGTTGTAAAAGTATATAACTCTAATTTATATTTTTGACAATCTGGTTGAGCAAAATTAAATTAGGAGCATTTGGATTATTTCTTAGGTTTCCACATATCTTAGTGTGAAAATAATCGCTATCCACTCATTGTCGCACTTAGAACACTAGTATTGCACAAAAAGTTTGGTTCGTTTTTAACTTCCTATTCTTGTCAAAAATAAAAATTTCTTTTGTTTGCATTATATCTAATTACTATTTTATAGCTACGTACACTCTTTTGGTCTTCATTCATATATGATGTAGTATATGCCAAAATCTTATCGTGAATAATAGTTTTTTTCCCTACAAATCTTCTTTGTCCATATACATTTGAATGTTTACATGCTTAATTGCTATGTGCTAAAAAATCTTAATTGCCATAAAAGGATGGACTTGCTGCAAATTAACCACCAAAACAGAAACCCTCACACAAAATTTTGAGAAAAATTAATTTTTGGGAAATCTGAGAAATAGCAGCAGGCGGCCCCCTTAATTCATAAAGGGCGGTCCCCTTATCTTTAAGGGGACTGACCCCTAATTAAGGTGACCATTTTAGACAGTCACGGGTAAAACAGTATTTTCATCCTTTTTTAACCAAATACCCCTAGACTTAGACTGTTTCCCATAAATTACAAAATTTCTTTGGATTTGATCCTTTATATGTTTATTTTCCTAATTTAAACTTTTTCTTCCCACTATAAATACATTCTAACCATCATCCATCACAATCATCCTCACCAAAATGACATATTCTTCCTAACAACCCTCATCCAAACCAGTAAGGGTAGGCCAAAATGAATGTAGAAACCCATTGTGGTGGAAGAAACTAAACTCTTGTAACACATCCAATGCGCTTATTGTAAATTTACACTACACAATGCCAAAACCACTCGCTCCTATCATGAACATCTCAAAAAAACATCCTCCCACTATCAAGCTATTACCAAATCTTTACATTAGGGACACTCCCACATCACCACAAGTTGTCTCACTTCCATCCATCCACCCATTCTCATCCTTCAATTCACATGTTAACTCACTCTTTCAGCTCCACCTTAAAAGTGGATAACCAAACTCAACAACACCAACTCTATCTCCACGTAGAGAAAGCCCTAGTTGATGAATAATCAACTACAACACTATCAGTCCTCTTAGCAGCATCTTCTCTCAACAAACAAAAAAAAACATTCCCTCATCTCCTTACTCTCAATAACCTTGCTCACACACTCAACATTGCACAGTTGAAACCCATGTTGGGTATTGCCCTTGTTGCATCTTCACCCAAAACAATTTCTTCTTTAAGTGAGGGATATCAATTGTTATTGATTCCATCCTCATCGACCATATCCACCACATAGAATTCAAAGAGATTACCCTTCCACAACTGCCTCCGCTCCAAACTCTCCATCAACAACCAATTAATCTCGTAATATGCCTATAAATAATCGTCAAACCTTTTTGTCTCAAGCAAGTAAAAAATCCCTCTATGGCTATTTAAGATTTTTTTTATGTATTAATATGCTTCTAAAGCATATTTGTTTTTCTTTTTATGTATGCTTGTGTGTAGTTCACACACATTGTCCTAAATGAATGAAGTATCTTTTGCTTTGATGTTTGCTTGCACTTGTCATATTTTTCCTTCCGTCTTGCTACATGTTAGAAATATTTGTAATGTTCTAACTCGTTTTTGTAGCCAAGAAGCCATAGCTCGATTCCTTGGTGCCCTCAAACGAGGGGAAGCACACATCAAGGGGGAGCATTTATTCCGTTGATTTTACTAGCAATTCTCGACGATGCCTTTTTGATTCTACAAAAAGGGGGAGAAATGACATAAAACTCACTAAATACTTGTTTAAAAATAATTTTACATTTAATGAGTTTAAATTTTGTAATCATCAAAAAGGAGGAAATTGTTGATAGAAATAATGCCTAAAAACATTATTAATATTTTTCACATCTTTACGTTTTGATAATCACATAATATAAAAACGTTCAATGTAAAATTAAACGTAAACAAGTAATTAGTAGTAAATTTTCATTTCGAAAATTATATCTTAAAGGTATGAATAAATAAATGCTTAATGCATTTTATGATCAAATGAAATTTTTATTCAATCTCACACTTTTATAAAATGTTGTAAACATTACAAAACATTTATTACAATTAAAAGAAATGTTTTATTCAAAATAAACATTTTGAAATTCAAATTTTCGAACCTAAAACCGCTAGAAAGTTCCAGAAAATCCCCCTTACACAAAAGGACAAATTGGGGAGCGCCTAGTCTAGGGCGGCCCCCTTAAATACACGGGCGGCCCCTTTATCTTTAAGGGGACCGCCCATAGGTAGACGCTCCTCCAGAATGTCCTATAAATACTTGACTATTCCCCAATATTTTCTCACCTTTTGCACTCATTCTTTCTGATAAAAAACAACACACACATATCATTAAAATCCTTTGATCATTTAATCATAAAGCTTTGTTTTCAAGTGATCCAAGCTCAAATCCTCAAATGCAAGAGAAGAATACTTTCTACCATCAAGTGAAGAAGTATTACACCTTTGTGTGTTGTTGCAATCTTATTGCATCCATATCATAACTTATAAATCATTTGTAAATCTTGTAAAGTAGTTGTAGTATTGCTCGATTTGGGTGATAGTTTGTAAAGTAGATGGATCTTGGTGATTCTTTCCTAGTTTAGTGTTTAGTTAGGTGTGATTTATAGTAGTGGCTTGGTGAAGTAGTGGTGTGAAGAAAACTAAGGTGTGAAGAAGTTGTGTAGTCGTGATCAAGTCGTGAAGCAAAGTTGTGTAGTGAAGTTGTGAAGTTGTGGTAGATTGGTTCTAGCTAAGATTAGAACTCGACATCTAGCTTAGTGTCGGAAATCAAGATAAGCGAAAGTTGTGTAAGGTTTTCTCCGCCATAAGGGAGCTTGTTGACATAGTGAAGAAAACTCTCGAGTTAGGTGCTCGAGGAGTGGAGTAGGGCGAAGAGGTGCTTTGTTTCCGAACCACTATAAATCCTCACATTGTGGTTTGATTGTTCTTACTCTTATCTCTTATCTTACATTATTTTCTCATACTATCCTATTAATTATTTAGATAAGTATATTGTTCATATTGTGCAAGTGTTGAATTCACATAAAGTCGAATCTAGAATTTTTACAAACACTTTAAAACCTTAAATTAAAAAGCGGTAAACTATTCAACCCCCCTTCTAGTTTTCCACAATTGGTATCAGAGCCACGTCAAACAAGATTTTTAAAATAAATTGTATTTTAAAACTTGAATCGATCTATGGAATCAGAAAAATATTTAGAAGGGCAATCTATGCAAAGACCACCACTATTTGAAAGTGATGGATTTATTTATTAGAAAAATAGATTCGAAACTTATGTGAAGTCAAAAGATCTAGATCTTTGGCATGTTATTACCGATGGTGATTTTCCTCCTATTCAAAATAATCTCGAAACTAAAAAGGATGAAGTTGTACCTTTTCATAAACAAAATGATGATCTTAAAAAGAAACTTGCAAAAATAATGAAGCTAAAATGGTAAAGAATACGAAAGAATTTTTATGTGTCAAACCGCAAAAGAAATTTGGGATACTTTATTAATCACTCATCAAGGTAA
>BQNB010089662.1:0-27350 GCA_026074375.1 Tanacetum coccineum
TTTTATCTTATTGTTATCACCAGTAGCGTAGATTTATATTTACTTTAATAGCTAAAACCAACCACCTTTCCAATTATATGATTTACTTGCTTTCTATAAAATATAAAAATACAAAAATAATCCTCCCTCAACCCTTAGAATTCTGTTAGACCGTGATCAAGCCTTCTTAACCTATTCCTTGAGTGAACGATAACAACCCCCTAAGTCTTGCCTATACTACTACTACAACAATTAAGTGCTCTACCTAGGGAGTTGTAAAACTTCTTGTAAAAGTCCTATGACGACCACATCATTTTCTAACATGATGACATCAAATAATGTCTATTTTATAGCATCATTTATCCCATGTAAATAACCTATTTTGTATGATTATTGAAAGGAATTGTTACATAATCGTTTGTTTTTTAGAATTGCAGTAATTATGGAGTACTTGGTGAAGATTAGCTAAAAGGCACACATTTTGGAGCATAAATAAAGAGTTTGAGAAAGTCTACTGATCTATCATCAAATACACCGTATTATTCTAGACCTATACGACGTATCCAAGACTTTGACGAATCAAAAGACCATTGTCTGACTTTGAAGAATACGCCGTATCCACATTAGTATATACGTCGTATATTATACTTTGGTCAAATATCAAGAAAAGCACACTTTTAGCCAATACTTCGTACCCAAGATGTACAAAACACCGTACCGGAGTAGCCCAATACGCCATACCTTATAAGTCTGATACGCCGTATCGAGGAGTCTGATACACCTTATCCAATAGGGCCGATACGCCGTATCCATATCAGCTCAAGAAAATTATGGAATATTTTATTCTTGGAGCCCACACCAAGTCATCCAATACGCCGTATTAAGCTTATCCGAGTTCTATAATGTTGTTAATTGGATTGTCTCTTCTGTAATGCGTAACTGTGGATATCCTGATATCATATACGATCTTATGATTAAACGCTCGTACTTGCGGTTGGTCAAATAAATTTTTGATTCTAGGGAGAGATATAACGATTCTTGACAGCCAACTTGTTCAACTCGTGGTAATCTATACACATTAGAAAAGATCCATCTTTCTTCTTCACAAACAACACTGGTGCTCCCTACGGTGATGAACTAGGACGAATAAATCCTTTTTCTAGTAGCTCTTGCAATTGTACCGACAACTCTCTCATCTCAGACGGTGTCAATCTATACGGTACACGTGCAACAGGTGCGGCCCCCGATACTAGATTAATTCGAAACTCTACTTGCCTCGGCGGTGGTAGTCCTGGCAAATCGTTAGGAAACACCTCAGGAAAGTCACGAATTACAAGCACGTCTTCCAATCATTTCTCCTTCGATTTCTTTTCTATCATGTGTACCAAAAACAAATGACAACCTCGCTCAACATACTTACAGGCCTTAATACAAGATATGACCTTTAGTCGAGACACACCCTTTTCACTTTCGACTATCAACATCTTGTTTCCATAAGGTATACAAACAACTTTCTCACCACAAACGATAACGGCATCATGCTTGACAAGCCAATCCATACCGATTATGATGTCAAACGTACCAAGTTCAATTGGCATAAGATCGATTTTAAAAAGATGGTTCACTAAATTCAAAGTACAACCTTTCAAAACAGTGTTCGTACTAACTACCCTTCTATCGGCTAATTCTACCTCATAACTAGCGCTTATTTTAACCGGTTCGATATTAAGCATGGAACTAAATCTAGTATCCACAAAACTCCTATCGGAACCCGAATCAAATAAAATAGAAGTATAGCGGTTATTGAGCAGAAACGTACCAGTAACCACATTCCGACCCTGTGGCTCAGCATCCTTAATCGTATATGATCGGCCATAAACTTCTCCCGTTTCCTCTTGCTTAACCTTCCTTGGGCATCGGTTCCTATTATGACATTGTTCACCGTAATTATGACAAGTCGGAATGGGCTGAGCATTTGCACCCGTAGCAACACTCTTTTCCTTGCAGTGCCTTGCCTTGTGCCTAACCTTTCCACACTTGTGGCACTTGATCTTAACTTGACCAACATTGTGAGTAAAACAACACTTCAACACCATAGGAAGTGTTCCAGAAGACTCCTTTCCTTCAGTAGGGTCAGTAATCATTGCTCTCGCGTTCCATTGCTTTTGGTTATTCAATGGAAGTTTGTGGGGAGTATCCTTTTGGTTGACTTCTTACCACTTCCTTCTCACTTTGAAAGCCTTAACTCTTTGCTTTCTTTCATTCCAATATTCTTTCATCTCTAGATTAGTTGATTTTTGTTCAATCAACCTTATGATTCAATAACCACAGATTCATTAATTTTTGTGGCTTTGAAGAGTAACTTCACCCTTGATGTTCTTAGTCAATCCTCGAATTTAAGCATCAACTTTCACTCTTTCCGGTTCAACCATTCTTAGACACATCAAAGCTAACTCATTGAACCTCTGAGTATAAGCCACAATGTTATACTCCTTGACCTTCAGGTTCCACAACTCGTGCTCTATTCTTTGAACTTCTTCTATTGGACAAAACTCTACAGTCATCAATTGCTTCATTTCAGTCCAAGGCATTTGGTTTACAGTCTCCAAACCCATGGTTGCAACCTTAGCATTCTACCAAGTCAAAGCAGGTCCTTCCAGTGTTCCCCCCCCCCCCCCCCCCCCCCCCCCCCCCCCCCCCCTGCCCCCCAGCCCCCCACCCCCCGCCCCACCCACCCCTCCCCCCCTCCAATCTTCTTGCCCTCTACACATTCACTGATTCCAGAAACACTCGCAGTTTACTCGAACTATCTTTGTAATTCGATAGCTCCTTCAGTACCAAGAAAAACAGTAGGATTGCACTTCATAAACCCATCAAAAGTGCACTCACAAACAGCAAGTGCGACATCTTGACCCCTAACTGGTCTAGAACCTATAGCATCATTTCCAGCATTCGCATGTCTAGCCCGCTCAGCAGCGATAGCAGCATCGACACTTTCCCTGATCATTCGACGAATGGCAGCTTGAGTCAAAGGTGTAGACTTTGGAGGCATGATTCTGTCACGTCACACAAAAAACAATCTGATAAGAATTCATAACATGATATACTCATAACATGGTACAATGACAAATCAATCACAATCACAGTCACACGACATCAAGTAGTAATCAAAAGATAGTCATTCATTTTTCATCACAAAAAAGTTAATACATAGTTGCATTGTTTCATGAAATGATACAAATCGTTAACTCTGGCTCATTCTCATCTTCCTCTATGTTAACTTCCATATTATCTTCTTCTTCTTCTTAAGGTTCTCCTTCTTCCTTAAATTCTTCCTCTTCCAGGTCTGTGGAAACTAGAAGGGGGGATGAATAGTTTACAGGTTCGTTTTCATTTTAAAACTTTGCTTTCAAAATACTTAGATTTGAGTAGTATGTTTAACCAATCAACAATATGAATCAATCAAGTAAATATCTAAACTAATGGAAAATAACAATCACAACAATATAAGGAGACGAGAGAAGGAAAAATCAAACCAAGATACCAAGATTTATAGTGGTTTGGCTACGAAGCTCTTCTTCGCCCTACTCCACTCCCCGAGTATCCTACTCAAGATTTCACTATGTAAACAAGCTCCCTTCATGCGAAGAAACCCGTTTACACATCGCTTACGTTATTTTCTAACACTAAGCTAAATGTCGAGTCCTAATCTTAGCTAGAACCAATCTACCACTTCACAATCAATACACGATCACTAGATCTACACTATCGGATTTACACAATATCCGAATCACACAAATACACAAGATAATTACAATAGAGATTTGATACTTGAAAGAAAGGAGGAGAGATCACTAATCAATACTTCATTTCTTGGGAATACGAGTGTTCTTCTCTTGCACTTGAATGAGAGGGAAGAGATGAGAAGAAGAGATTAGATCACTTGAAACAAGATCAAGAGATGTTAGTGATCAAGATATTTAGTAGGAGGGAAAGATGGTTTTAGGAGAGAGGAAAGAAGTGTGAGACCTTCGTGCAAAGAGGTCTGATTTTTTGCATACTTCATTATTCAAAATTTTGACATGTTTTTCATTACTAAACTAGCTAAGACTTTACTGAGCACACCTACCTTATAATTCTATTATGTAAGGATAAGCCTTTCTGTTTTTCCCTTATACATAAATTCAATAAAAATGAGTGTGCCGGTAGTTGTGGTAGACTTTAGAACTTGGCCTGGTATATCTGTTCGAGACCACTAAAATGAGCATTGCACCTAGTGTAATCGATGTAGCTACGATAAAAGGCAAATATTAGGATTAAACCCAAATAGCCCATCCATTTTAGTTTATGTTTGTGTATATTGACTTTTCACACTGATTAGTCAATCCCCCTATTAAACCCTTTGTTGCACTTATTTTTAGTGCAAGATACCCCTAGTACAACAAGCTACGCCTTTTCTTTCATTTTGTTAAACCAAAATATATGATGTTTCGTTACACCAATCGCCTAGCTTACCCTGTAGTTTCTTTTGTCCATGATCAGGGAGTTGTTGGTTTATTTTAGTTTCACTGCTGAAAGTCGCGGGTTAGGATAGAGGGTATTTGATAAAAGTCGGGTTTTGAAGATAGTTGATCTCAAGTGAGGGGATATTCATGTATATATGTTTCTGTATTGTAATTTTCGTTTCATTGTATCCTTGTCTTGCATCAAAAAAAGAGAAAGAAAGAATAAAGAGCATGCAAGCAAGTGTTTATAGCTGATAAAAAAATTTATAAATCAGCTTTATTATGTTTTATTATGGTAGTATTCCTCCGTGTCCATTCCCGTTTTGATATATGTAAACAGATAGTTCTTATAAATTTGTGTCATTTCTGTCTCTCCTTTCTATTTTAAGTCTATATTTATACAATGTGGGCATTGTACATCTCTGGGGGAAGGGAGATAGAAATGAGTTATTTGGTTAGATTATGTGTTGATTTTGCCCAAAATTTTTAAAAAATGGCACATATAATCATTGATGATGAAGGCCGAGTTAATGCATCACGCTACATTTCATACGCATTAACTCGTGTATTGTGAAGACCACTTGACTCTTGACCATCATTTTTACTTTATGGGATTTGAATGCGACCAGTGACGGGGAGACTATGGACTTAGGAAACTATTTGTTTTGTGTTTTTATTTAACAACAATTAAATGTGCATCCCATGTCTTTATCCTACCCTATATTATTCTTCGTCCTAACCCTTTGTTAAACACGAATGAGGATGAGATCGAATTACGCATATATATTCCGTCGTTACGGCCATGTATGTGTAATTCAACCACTTTGTTGGTGTGGTACTTTGGGTGAAAGATTGTTTGAATGATCAAAACCCTGTAAGCCTTTGTGTTGTGTCAACCCATTTTCCTTTTTGAACAATTGCATCTAGACTCTAGTGGTGAAGCTTAGTATCCTGGTCAAGCTTAAGATAGAATACTCGCCATGACTGAGTAGTTGAGTGATCACCAAAAATGGAACACATAGATTAGTGAGAGTATGAGTGTGATTCATTTTTCCTTTCGTGGGGTGCTCGGTTTAGAATTTTCTAGCATAAGTGATTTTTAAATTCATATCTTCCTTAAAAACCTAGGGATGTATCTTTTTGAGAATTATTTAAAAAGGTTCTACTTGAGGACAAGTAGAAGTCAAGTGGGGGATATTTGATAACATCAAATATTTAATACTTTTTATATCAAATTCTCGCGTTTATTGCACTACTTTATATCGTTTTAGTACATAATTCGCTTATATTTTGTATTTTAGGTAATTTTGGCAATGGAACGGAAAAGATGCGAAAAACAGCTTTTTACATCAAAATCCGCATTATTCATGAGTTACGGCGTAATTGATACCATGATTACGCCGTAACCAGTTTTTACTTATGGAATTGTGCGGACGATGAGGTTACGGCGTAACGACAACAAGAGATACGCCGTAATTGATCACTTATTATGAAGATTTGGAAGATCACTTAAATATTACGATTATACGGTGCCGACGAGGCTTTACGGCGTAACATACCAAATAGTTACGCCGTAATCTATTATTAATGGAAAATATATTGTTGCTGACTAAGGGTTACGGCGCAATGAGATTTTTAATTACGCCGTAACCAATATTATCTCTTAATGAAGGAAAGCCGCGTCAGAAGTGTTACAGCGTAACCAAGTATTGGGTTATGCCGTAAAGTATGACTCATCACAGGGACTAAAGCTGCGCAAAAATTATGAAGTTTCATTAATTATTTACTATTTGCAATTAAAGATGAGGGGCTGAACTTGTATAGTTACCAAACTTTAAATATTATATAAATATCATTCCTAGAATGATATTGGAGGCATTCAATTGGGAATTTTCTTTCTCTGGTTTGTAGCTCTTGCCGAAAAAAGAGACAAAAGGGGTAAAACCCTTTTGTTTAATTACGACGCAGCCCCAGGAAGAAATAGAAGGAGCAGGTAGCCTGCCTGCTTGATTCGGGAGCATTATTTCAACATGATTTGTACATAATTCTTCAACAATTACAGTTTGATTTCAATTAATTATTTTTGATATCTTTGTCACACTATTGTTTCGTTAGATATTCCTTGACTATCGTGTAACCCTGGGTTTTGGTATTACAGGTGGTTTGGACCTTGCTTGCCCCATTATTAGATTATCTTGTCAATATGGGATCCAAAGGGTACTAGGGAGGATCACTAACTCCTTACCTAGTGTAGGAACTAACCGGTCACCGCACTTATCGCCCGAAATACTTAGAAAGCACATGAACTCTTTCAAAGAGGGTTAATAATCTGCATAGGTTATTAGATATGTTCTGGGAATAGTTAGGATTAATCACTACAACATGGATATCCTATCTCCTATACGATTTGGACTGAGTCAAAATCGCAGGAAGTATAGGATAGACTACATATGCACATTCAAGTCTATCGACTCTAAAAACCACTAATAAAACAAGAATTAGACATTGCACATGAGATCAAGATAATTCAACCTTGGATATTTAATTAAGTTAAATGGGTTCATCTTCTTAATTGTTTTCCACTATACCAATTCCATTGATTGAATAAAACCAGTTTAATTCCTTTCATTTATTCTCTTTAAATTTAATCTCTAAAACAGCTTTAAAAACGTGACACTTTAAACTCAGATTTACTTATGCCCTTTAGCTCTTAGGACGACCTCGAATTTACCATAACTACACTACTCACGACCGGGTTCTCTGTCCGTTAGTGCGTTTGTAAGGTGAAACGAGTTTTATAAATTTAAAACTTGGTAAAAAATATATTTAAAATAAAATACGCATCAACAAGCTCACACCTAAAGTCAATGATCACTACTCCATATTCACAAGAAAAGGAACATGAAGTCTGCGAGCACAAGAACGAAGACCTTCATAGTATGCTAGGTTTAAGTTTTTGTAAAATGGAGTGACCTCCTTTAGGGGGAGATTGTTAGGAACACGAAAGTGTCGGTCACTTCCATAGATATCATTAGATAGCTCGTTTAGTTATTTTTGGAACTTAAGTGGGCTTGTTAGCCCAAGGCCCGTGGAATGCCCATGAGCCCCAAGCCCACACGTCACACTTAGGAAGTATTTATACCCTTTCCATGCTATGGAAAGGGTTTTGGTTGGTTGTATTATTTCACACACACTTATGCAAATTTCTCTCTTTTACTTTCTCTCACTAGAAATACTTCCTTCTCTCTTTCTCTCTCTAGTTCTTGTGTTGATTAAAGTTTACTAGTATTCTTCAATAAGCTCATTATTTTGTTCAGCAACAAGGATAACGGATATTAGTTCATGGTATTTTTTGAAACTACGTTCTCGATAATGTTGCTGTAAAAGCATATTGGAAGCATGAAAAGTAGAGAAAGTTTTCTCTAGCATGTCTTCTTCAGTAACCTTTCTCCGCACAATGTTAATTTAGATGTGATGATGAACATTGCGGAATTATACTCGCTAACACTTTTAAAATCTTGCAACCTGAGGTGCATCCAATCAAAGCGAGCTTTAGGAAGGATTACTTGCTTTTAATGATCAAACCGTTCTTTTAAACTTTCCCATAATAGTAACAAGTCTTTCACCGTTAAATATTCTTTTTTGAGGTCCTCATGGAGATGATAACGGAGGAATATCATGGCTTTGGCACGTGCGTGTGCAGAGGCCGTATTTCCAGGTTGGATTGTTTCTCCCAATTCTTTTGCAGTTAAATGGATCTCAGCATCAAGAGTCCAAGGGAGATAGTCTTTTCCAGAAATGTCAAGAACAGCAAAGTCGATGTTTGAAAGCTTTGAATTTGACATTTTAGCTACATAAAAAGATAAGTGTATTGTTTAGCAATCGTATATAACTGTATTTAAGAGAAAAATACACATATCACATAAATTTACGAATCTTATTAATAGATTATACATCATTTTAAATACAATTATAAGATTACAATTTACAAATTAAAGATTACAATTTACATACTATAACGAATATAAAAATTGTTACGTCATTCATTTGAGTATTAGGATATATGATCGCATGGTACTATACATGTGTCAGCAATTCAATGATTGTGTTACTTTAAAAACGACATAATCCACAAGAACTATCAGTTTTATATATGTGTGTATTAAGTTTCTAAAATTTTTTGAAAAAACTATTTTATCCTAACAGGTTAAACAATTACGTCTTATCTTGTTAGTTGTTATATTAGTAAAAAAAATTATACTCATCGAATATGTCAACAAACCATTACAAAATTATTTAACAATAACAGTACACTAAGGATGCATATAAGAACAGTAAAAAAAACAGTTTCTAAGAAAATACAATAAATAATTACAAGATAATAACAATAAAACTTGAGGTTCTATGTAAATATATTTAGCAATAACTTGAGGTTATACTATTGATTCTGTTAGATGAATCAAATTAGAACTTGAGGTTCGATTAATATATTTTTTCAACATAACATGTGGTTATGATCTTGATTTTTATAAAAATACATAATAATAACATAAAATTATGTTATTTGATTCTCTTGAGGGAATCATAATAAAACTTGAGGTTTTATTTTTCTTCTTTTAACATAACATGAGGTTATGTTAATTTAATCAAATTAGAACTTGAGGTTCTAATTATTTTTTTTCAACACAACATAGTAATGAAGTACAGTAAATGAAACGTAAATAAAGTATAACAATGAAACGACCGAGATCATAAATCTAAAGTTGAACATAAATGAAACGGCAGAAGCAAGCATGTTTTGCGAAAAAAATAAAACAATAAACGAAACAAATAATTGATTGGAGGAAGCAATAAATGAAACGTTTAGAAATAAATGAAAACGACAGAAGCAAGCCATTTTTTATTCCGAGGCTCATTGATGATAAAGAGTGTTTCCTACCTTTTCTTTTCTTAAGCAAACTTCATGCTGATAACGTATTGTAAATAGTATGAACAAGAGTAAAGAGAATAGAGGAATTATTATTGATTGATGATCACAGGAAGTTACAAGTGAATGCATTTATAAGGTTAATAGGCTAACCCTAGCTTGTACCTAAAGATATAGATGAATAGACATAGCCCATACATAGCCCATTTAATTATTTTACAATATACATATCTTTTTATGTTTTTTTATCCGGCGACAATAATTTTGAGACAATGGAGTAAGTTTTAAAGTAATTAAGTTGACAATACAAACCAATTATTGAAAATTAAGCTTAAATAAGCTAATTCTTATATAAAAATACTTGTTTGGAGAAGTTGTTAATCTTCAAGGGTAAGAGAGGTAACATTTATAAGTTATAATCTTTGATAACTTTTCTTGTCTTTTATCAAAGTCTTATTTTACAAGGACTAAAGTTGGTTATCTTTAAAAGATCATTTAGCTGGGCTATATATATACTCATTAAGTCCAGAGATAGATTATTCAGTTTTTTGGGTTTCTGATTTTCATTATGTATTGTTCTCAAACACTCTATATTTTCGTTTATGGTTTGATTGTTGTATTGTATAAACTCAAAACCAGTTTTCATAGTTGAAGTGGAAGTCTGATGTTGTGAATTAATAAAGGGAAGGTTGGTTGAATAAAACCCTAGTGTTTAAAGTGTTTTATGATTTTATCAATAGATTTATAAAATTCCACATGATATTAGAGCTATTGGTTAGCTTGATATTGTGAATTGTTTTCTCAAAAAATTAGGGACCACTTCAAATGTTTTCCAAAACAACAACAATAACAACAACAACAACGTGTTTACTGCTATCAATGGTGGACAGTTACCTCAAGGAAACGCGCAACAATAGTTTATGTTCGGGACATTGACAGTGATTGATGAGGAGTTGACTGAAGGACATGAGCTCGGGTCTGGTTTGATTGGAAAGACACAAGGGTACTACGTATCAAGCTTGATAAATGGAAAGAGTCAGACCATGGCATTTACTGTGATGTTTTTGCGTGGAATCTATATCGATAGTTTGAGCTTTATGGGAGTTCACATGAGCGCTATGGCAGAGTCGCAACTGGCTGTTATGGGTGGGACCGGAAAGTATGTGAATGCTAAGGGACATGCTATTGTGAAGACTTTCCAGGGTACAAACCAGCAGAACAATGATGGTACCGAGACATTGCTTTAGTTCACTGTGTATCTTGCTTATTAGTTTGCGTAAGGTTGTGTTTGGTTTGTAATTTCCGTCTTCTTAATGTTTTATTTGATCATTATGAGAAATTTGTGTGTAATATAACAAAGAATTTAATCTAAGGGTTCTGTGTTGTTACCAAAAATGTTAGAGTTCCATGTTAGTATCATTACACAGGATATAGTATTGTGTCATTTTAATATTATTACTGTATTTATATCTTATCAATCTCATATATTAGATTTTTAAGTTGACTGTAACTTTTAGAAGACACATGCTCACATCAATTAAAATCTTAGCCAAAGGAAACAATGTTTAAATAGTTTTAGACCCGCTGCAAAGTGCGAGGTAAAAGCTCTTCATACTAATTAAACTAGAAGAACGTGTTATCTAACAACGTATACTTAATTTAACTAGAACTTGCACGATGTTTATTCTATGCCAACTTGATATAATTCCTATAGATTCGATAAAAAAGGATTAAGCATAACCACAAGGTTTAGAATATTCATCTCGAGGAGGAAGGCGTGATCGGATTTGTCTGAGGTTGTCACCCTAAATGGTCGACGTGCAGTGGTGGAAAGGGTCGGCACATTATCATTTTTCTCTAAAATATGCGTCTATGATATATTTTGGTAATACAATCGAGGAAAAATGATGATAAAATCACAACTAAAATGTAGTTAGACAAAAGTTAAAATAAAAAGATAATGTGACGCTGACATTACAATAAAATGGTTATGACTTATGATTTTACAAATATCAAAAGATAACGGAGACCAAGATAAAGAGAACGGACCAAGATCCCGTAAAATTGTTGTTTTTTCAAACCAGAAATAACTTAGAAGGTGTTTGGTTTATGGGTATGGCAATGGAGGAATGAGTTTCATTACAAATAACATGTTTGGTTAATGGGTTTGATTTATGAAAAAGGGTATGAAACCCATTAAATTAGACATAATCTAAACCCACCAGTGGGTGATGGATTTACAAAACCCATACCGATTTCCAAATCTTTAGCGATTCTCTTGACAAACCAAATACCCCTTTACTTCAATTTTGTTAAAAGTGTTTATTATAACTCTTATACAAACACTGTGTTGTCCCCCACTCAGTGTAATTTTTTTATTATTAAAAATAATAATAAAATCTTTTACCTAGTAAAGGAAAACGAAAAGTGAGAGCTTTTGCATTTTAAAAAAAAAGAATGTTTCCTTATTAGGTATGATGCTTCTAATTTTATATTATTTTTGAATATATGTTTAATTAAAAAGCTTAAATACTTCCAAATTTGGCATTATTTTGGTGGAGAAATCTGATGGAGAAAAAAAACACATAAAAATATATGTGTCAAATTTATAAAAACAAAAACTTGAAAAAAAAGGAGGTCATTAATAAAACTTTAGTGGTTTAATTTTAAATAAATTATATAGAGTTAAGAGTAAATTTACAAATTTACAAATTTTATTATAACTTTAAAAAATAAACAAATAACCTTAAACTTTCATAACTTATAAAATAGAAAAAATAAAAATTATATATATATTTAAAAAACTAGTAACCTAATGAACAATATTTTCTCTATATATTAATCTCTAATGAACAGTAGAATACTTATAAAATATTGTTAACGTCGCCCGTTGTTACCATTTTGTGGCACGTAAAAACACGTGTCTCTTCCTTCCTATCATCTCTACCATTCTCACACATCAAACCCACCTCCCCCAAATCTTCCAGAACCATACCCCTTCTACTTTTCTTTAACCCACATAAATATGATATCTATTGATTCAAGAACAAGGTATGACAAAAACTAAAGTTGGGATTTTTTACTTAATTGCATGATGGAGGAGTTTATATGCATCGATTTTGGGTAGATACGATTTCCAGAAATCGTGTTCGTCATTTATTTGGGCAGAAAAAATCAACACGCGAGGCATGACTTCTTCCTCCTCTTTTTGTATTAGAATTCATTGTTTCACTTTTTGATTTGCGGGTTTTGTAAGGTGGATTTAGTATCTCACATGTTGTACATCTCTGATTTGTTATTTAGGTGTTTAATATGTTTTTTGGTAATTTAATGAAATTGATATCTGTATTTAAAAACCAAACTTAATAATATACGATTAAGGAATTTACAAGCATTAAGTGTAAGTTTTAATTTGCCACATAAAAAAATATTTAGAATTTCATATGAATCAAAGGGTGTTTGGAATTGCTTATCTTTAGGCAGTCTGAAGTGCTTTTTTTAGAAAGACGGATTCCCAAAATCAACTATAACGACTTGAAACCGCAACTATATGTGCTTATTTCTAAGCAGAAATAGGTAAGTGTTGCAACCACTATTTACCAAAGTTCTTACTTATGATCAGAAATAGGTGTGTCCCAAACACCCTTTGTTAAAAATATTCTGTTATGTATTACAGAAATAGGTAAGTGTGATCAAGTATTGAAAAATAAATATGATGTAAAATGCCTTACAAATTGGTTGTCTTTATGGGATCCTTATGGTACATGTATATCATTGTGACGTGAAAAATGAATCGGATAATTAGTTCAAGAAAGGAAACTGGAGAATTTGTTTCACGATTATCTTAATAATCAGTTTCTGATATCTGCTTCTTAGAACTTGGATCATGATCAATATAGTATTGTAAACAGATTTTTCCAAGCACTACAAACTATTTGTTACCGGTTAGGGTTTCGTGTGTCAATAATTACATACACATTAACATCATATGCTTTAACTCCTACAATTTTATAGTTTGGTGATACACAATAAAAGCAACCTTTTTCATGTACAAATGCTATAAACAACACATCCCTTTTTTAGTGATTTTAATTATTTGTTGCGCTATGTGATTATGATCAATAATTAGGAATTGAACAGTGTGTGATGACATTAAGTCAAGCGGAAAAGTGGTTTATCATGTATTGGATTGAGGTGTGTGTATTGCGGCATCTAAATGTTATAGCTCTTGCATTATCAAATGGAAAATTAGTGTACGCTCTATTGTTATTAGAACTGTAACAAACATGTAAGAATTAACCCTGTTGCCTTTTCCTCCAGCCACTGATTATAGTGTAGCAGTAACTCAGTTTATCATTCATTGGTGCTTATATTGTCATTCCATTTATGTATAATAAGGAAATAGGCTACCGCGCGATGGACTATTTTAAATATACATTTTATTTTATTAGAAATCGGCTTTGATGCGGTATTGATATTTTTCTTTATATTCCTCAGGAATGTTCTTCACTTCGAACGCAGTTTCTGTGCAAGACGCTTGACACATTGTATGTATCAACAACAACATAGGTCGAAAGTAAGAGCTGTACAATTTTGTTCCTGAATAGTCTAAGAGATTATCGTCTGTTTGACGTGGTGGTTATGCTTTGTTTCTTTCTTATATTTGCAAGACAACAACATTGAGTTTTGGAGAAAATTTGTAGCCGTTTGCTCTCTTCCTAATGGCAGGAAGAAATGGTGTGTCTCTTTGTACGGTAACGGACGCCATACGTACTACAAGAGTTTTTACTCAGGTGAGTTGTTAGGGATGCTTTTTGGTCGTGTTATATCATTTTCTTTCTAATGTCAGTGTCTATGCAGTTGCATAAATATGTGGTTTTTATATTAGTGTCAAATTTGTTTTTGTAGGATGTGTTAACAATTACATTCACCAAACCAAAAAGAAAAGTATTACCAGGTTGAGGGAATTGGTTGTGGTTACCTGCAACTAGAGCTGTGATACAAGGATGAGCACACGAGGTAATATTTCTCTTTAGGCTAAATCTGGAATAAAACAAAAATTTCGGAAAGTGCCGGTCGTCGGTTTTATAAATGCTTGAAACGTGCGTCATGTTCACCCCATTTGAAGCAACGCCCATCCACACCTAATGTCACACAATGCCAAGATGTTATTTATAAATTTAAGGAAAATATATAAAATTTAAGATAACATAGAGGTCAACAAGGTATATCGCAGTTCATTTTTTACACAACCAAATTTTAAAAAACCAGAAAAAATTCATTTTAACTCTTTTGTGCTAGAAAAAATGCATTTTAAAAACAAGAAAAAAATGCATTTTAACTCCTAAGCTAAAAGTGTTAGAATTATCACCCCTTGAAATTTTTAAAAGTTATGCCGAATTTGAGGTGCAGCCATTTTAGGAACAATCTAAGGGGCCTAGAAAATGCATCCACATGATTAAGGCGACTGTAAGTTTGTTGTTTATAAGATTTAGTAATATATATGACTATTAAAGATGAATAAGGTTTTCGGAATAATCAAGTAAAGTGCACTTATTGAGTGAGTTAGATGGTAGGAAGTTAATATATGCGCTATATTCACTTCCTACCATCTTATTCCTTTTCCCTCACGTATTGTGGCTCATAACTTATATTACGCGTCACGCCATGACACCTATGCAAAACATCATTTTTTATTCACGCATTCAAAAACATCCTTCTTCTTCTTCCGGACTATAGTATCCGCTTCGGATTATTGTTGCATTTGTAAGCCGTTAAAAGTGAGCTTTAATAAGGTTGTATCAAAATATACAAATAATCAATAACGTTTTACAAAGAGGGTGTTTGGGATTGCTTATTTCTAAAAAGGCATGGTATACTGTGGAGTCATTTTCAGATTCATTTTCAGGTTGGTATATCATGATGTTTGCATTGAATGAACAGACGCAGTTGGTTCGTGGTTTGGAGGCAAAGGGGATGAGCTACAAGGACGTTTTGGAACATGCTATGGTAATCTGTAACATTTTATGCTAATAGTATCAAGGATTGATACGAGGTTTCAATAGGAACTAACATGACATTGTGTTTGTTGCAGTGACGGATCAAGGGTCGATGTGGCTGACAAATAGCAATAACTGAAGTTCTGATATCCAAGGTGAGAACCGAAAAGAAAAAAAAATCATTTTACATATACAAATGTAATGATCTTATGGACATTCAGAATATGACTAGGTTTGTTGCAGTAGCCTGTCACTTGATAAGGCACCCGCTTTTGCTTTGGAAAATAGCTTCCCAAAAACTGCCGAGGTGTATGGCAGCTACGATGCTGTATTGGACGACCCTGATGTTGAAGCTGTTTACGCTCCCTTACCGACAAGCATTCATTTACAGTGGGGTACAACCGGGCTTTGATTAGAGGCAAATGAGGTACAACTTTTTCTTTCATGTCTCATGATTCATTGATTGTACCGAACTACCTTAAACCATGGTACAAAATCATCATGTTTATTTTTCCATAGAACCTGATCTTGGTTTATCTTCTAAAATTTAATTAAAAATTACGTTAGATTTGAATAATAATTCGTTATATAGCTGCCAGATTGTATTATGCAAAAGTAAGAGGTACAGTCGCTAGCTATTAGTTTCCATTTTCTATTTTCTAAAGTGGCTGCAAATATATAAGGTCTAAATTATAGTCCATAATGTACTATGTAATCTTTAATGTCTAAGGTGTTAGAATATTGAATAAATGGGCCGATCATGGCAGAAACATGCTAATACATTTTTGACGACTTTCTTTCGTTTGATTCTTTCATAACAGATTGACCCATTCATAAAGGGTCAAAATATGCTTGATTTTTTAGTAATGTTTGATTTCGGCTGGTATCTTTTAAAGTGAACCAAAATAACTAATACTTAGGAACAAGACCATTTTTAAGTGATCATGTAAACGTACAAGAACAATGGTGATTGATAATTAGAGTGAGCAAAGTAAGAAAGTATATACAGGAATGTTTACAAGTTAAGGTTGGGTCTTTTGGGTTGACCCACAAAGCCGGTTAACGTGCTTAACCCGTTTAGCTGAACATGCTAAATGTGTCATCCTTGGGTTAGATGTAAACGCGTTGTTATGTCTGATTACTTAACAAAGCGGTGTTTGGATTGGGTTATTCTGGCCCGTCAACCAAAATTGTATTTATTTTTTGAAATGCATATTCGGTTTGCACAAAGACCAAGTCAGCAAGCGAACCAAATAACAAATGTCTCTAGCAGCGCGTTTGGTGAGAGCTTTAGGCCCATTCAGTTCTTTACCAAATCAAACATATGTGAGATTTATTTAAGTCTGGCAGGAAATGGCCAAAGGGGTGTTAGAGTAAGCTTTTTTTTTGTTCTTTTCTAAAAGGTGTAGACACTAACTTATGCTTCCTGTTTAAAGATTACAAACAAGCCAACTTCATTAAAATTCCCATTTCTGGCAAAAGGGAGAAAAAAAATTTGTTGACTTTTATGCAGAAAAAAATTGGCAGTTTTGTTGCTGAATTTTGTGTAGAAAAAAGCATTCGGTTGTTGATATTTTAGGCAGAAAATTGCCGTTTCGGGTACTGATTCTTATGCAGAAAATTAGCATCATGTCTGCTGAATTTTATGCATAAAATGGCAGATTGGTTGCTTAAATTTTAAACTTTTTGGTGCTGATGTTTTTACGCAGAGTTAGCGTTTCAGTTGCTGATTTTGTATGCAGGAAAAACGCCAAGAGCTGTTTGGACTAGAAAACCCCTTAGGTGCTGTCTTGGACAGAAATAGTGTTGGGGGCTATTTGACATGTTGAATTTTTCAACAAAAAAAAATTTATGCAGAAAATTGTGTTTAGTTATAGAATTTTTTTTATGTTTTTCTGTTTCTAAATTCCTAGAGAAGGGAATGATTTTTTTTCTCTAGAGAAGAGTTAGAAAATTTGAAAACCTGTTTAGATGGGAGTTGTATTTTTCCTTTTAAAAATAGAGAATTGTAAAATGTGATTTCCTGTTTTTCTATTTAAAATTAGGAAAATGAGAATTTTCTTTTTTTGAAAAATATTGGAAAAAAGTGCGACTAAACAAGTTTTTAGTTTTTCCATTCTCAAATGAAAAAATTTCTGAAAAAATGAGATATTTTTCCCCAACTAAACACCACCTGCCTTTTCATTGATGAAATTTTATCGAGACATGGAAACAGTGAGCATCTCTTTTGTTTACAAGTCTTTGGTAAGGTCCAATGCAAGGTTTTACGGCCAAGAATTGTTTAGATGGGAGTTGTATTTTTCCTTTTAAAAATAGAGAATTGTAAAATGTGATTTCCTGTTTTTCTATTTAAAATTAGGAATATTTTGATCTGGATGCTTCATGCTGATTGATTTTCATCTGAATGCTTATATATGCTGAATGCATTTTGTTGATTGCAGGTTGCCCTGCTGCTGCTGCCTGTAGCTTGCCACTGCCAAACCGAAACATGCCCAAAAAAAGAGAAGAAAAAGAAGGTGATTGCTCAGGTGATCAACCTGCAGGTTAGAGTTGCGTCAGATGAGCTTTTTATTCGATTTCACATTCATGTTGTAAAACTCAGATGTTGATATTACACATTTAAACAAATGGTTGTATTACATAATTTTCCACAACACACAATGATATCATTTAAAATATTGACGGTTCACAAACACCCAGCCACACAACGTAAATTAACATAAAATCCCGCGCTTCGCAGCGAACGCGGGTTGAAAACCTAGTTTCATCAGTTGATAAACATTAAAACATTAATTTTTACTTTTTAAAGGAAAAAAATTAAGGGTGTCATTAGTTTTAATCAAATGAGTATTGTTATACTCTCCTGCATTTTCTTCCTACACATTCACTCACCCATTCAAAATTATTACAAGTGTTCTTCACTAATTATCTCTTTATCTGGACCGTCAATTTTTTCACATGTCAGGATCCTGAAAGTTAGAGAATATGTAAAATCATTAAATAGGAGGAAATATCATCTCTCTAATCAAATATTGGGGAACATAATTTGCGAACAATTAGGAATTACCAATTTTTTAGGTTTTGAAGATTTGGATGTATTTTTTATCTAGTAAATGAAAACGAATAGTAAGAATTTTGTATTTCAAATATATCAATTTTTCCTTTATTTAGTAATATTTTTTTAAAAGAAAAAAATTTCTTTTTATATTTTTATAAATAATTAAGCCTAATTATTTTCTAATTTGAGCAAAATCATTAAAATTCGTTTTCATACTTTTTTTTTCTAGACAAATTATGTAAAAGTTTTGTGTGCCAAAAATCAAAAAAAGGAAAAGATAAAAGAGCGGATGTAAATTTAAAACTTATATGCTTTAAAAGTTAATTTAAAAAAAGCATTAGTATAAATTTCAGAAAATAAAATAAAATAATTTCCCCAATTTACCATACGATACAATCGATGTGCTTCTTCATTTGTTAACTCACGATACACCAAAACCCTAATTCAAAATAATTCAAGCTACAATTGAAGAACTATCGAAGATGTAGATTAACCACCATGTTTCTGATTTCCCTCCCTAGGTATATATTTTTTTTCTCAATCGTATGATTAATCTTCTAATTGAGTTGAGGCGAGATCTTTGATCAACATTGCTCATTCTGATTGATCAAAGGTATGTTTTCGGTTTGTGAATTCAAAGTAACTTATTAATTAATGTATTAATTTAGGGTTTTGGCATAATTTTTCAACCAAAAGTCCTAATTTAGTAGGGGTGGATCAAGGGGTTGGTGACAAAGCGTTAACGGTTTCTAAGAAGTTTATGAAAACCTACAAACAATGTAATTTATTTGGTAGGTGATAAGTTTCTTTGATTGAAGGATCAAGAACTTTGTCGACATACTCTTGTTGGTCTAAACCTATGTGACTTTTTATTGATCATGTATGTTCTTACTTTTAGATAAGGAATTGCCTCTCAAAGCTAAATTTGACCCTGGGGTGTATGGGGAACTGAGTGCTCTGAATCAATATTCACCAAAAAGATAGTTGAAAGAGTAATCGGAGGCGTTATCACACTTGAGCAGGTATGCGTCCTTTATATATCGTAGTAGTGACACACTTCTATTGCGACCTTATTAGAATAAAAGACAGATACAAAGGAAAATTTAGTAAGTCTAAGCGAGGTCTCATAATTGCATATATGCTTTAGAGCAGAAAAAAAGGCTTTCATGATATATTACCATGACTTCCTCTTTACATAAGTGAGCAAAGTTAAAGAGATTATAGATATGAATGACCTTTGAAGTAAACCTTGCTAAATTCCGTTTCTGAGATACTTCTTACTAATGTGTTTTACCATCCGTGATTTATTGTTTATTTTAATTGAAACTGTAGTTGTAAGTTAGCAGCTTTTATTTACTTATCGAGCATCAAATTGATGGTTAAGGTAGCTACAAAGAATCAATAAACATTATGGAATCTTGATATGGTAAAAATCAGTTTACATTATTTTTCAGAGTTTTTTTTTTGGTAAAGGGTCACCCCGGTAAATTTTTGTTTTTCAGAGTTTTTTTCTATTTTTTGGATGTTGATCCCTATTCAGAAATTTGATGGCGTAAGTTGACTTCATTATCAGATTATACAGTGAGGTAATAATAGTATCAAAAAAATAAGAAGTTTAAGCCAATAAATTTAGAAAATGACTCCAAGTTATAGACTATGAGATAACCTTCTCTTTGTTTTAGCTTTTTCTCTATTAGTACTCATATGAGTACCATGTTAGCTTGGAAAATAGTAATAGTCTAATAATGTTAATGAAAAGTGGAGAACAATCTTATCAGAACTTTGAAATTTAAATCTTCAACTCCTATCTTCTCAATCTAAGACTGAGACAGTTTTTTCTTTCAAAACGAATCCATGTTTGAAGAAGGGAAATAATCTGGTTTGTGAAGAGTAAGATTCATTTATGTGCGTCTTCAAATTGAACAAATATCTTCATAATAGTTGTAGTTGTTTCGTTGTCAATTACTAACGGTTATCAGAAAAAGAAGCTGAATTATGTGTCTAAATGGAGTTCTTGGTGCAAGGATGATTGTAGCTCCTGTTTATTCTCTTTATGGAGTTCGGTTTGAAGACCTTGAAAAGAAAAATATCTATCCTCTTTATTCTCCATTCTTCATCTACGCGAATAATATTTGTTATAACTTTATTGTTGGGGTGAGCACGGTCCAAGGACCGGACCGGACCGGCCAAGACCGGACCGGACCGAGGGCCGACTTTGTCTAAAATGCCGGACCGAGGACGGACCGAAATGGTACGGTCCGGTCCGGGTCGGTCTTCGGTCCGGTCCTACACGGCATAATCATCGGGTTTTTGGTCGGACCGAGCCGGACCGGACCGAGACCGAAAATAACAAAAACCCCGGACCGAGGACCGGACCGAAATAAGTTCGGTCCGGTCCGGTCGGTCCTGTCCGGTTTTCCGGTCCGGTCCGGTATGCTCACCCCTACTTTATTGATATCTGACCCATGTTGCTAAATAAGCTGAAATAGCAACGAAACCTTACATACCTGAAAATATCACAGTCCATTCATGTTGTGAGGATAAAGGTGTTTTCTCCATAAATAGATTCGAATGCCTGAACCTATAATTCATTTTTGATATTCATCGGTGCTTGACTGCTTGCTCAGGAAAACAACGACAGTAACTCACTTTTAGATAGTAAAGATTACGATTTTATGTCCGATTTGGTGTATACTAATCTTTGTTTGAGTGATTGTAATAGCAACACTTTCTTACATATGTATGGTTCTTGAGGGATTATTTGAATCTCTTGTAGTTGTTGAGATGTAAATTAGGGTCCTTGATCTTCTTTGGGTTTATCATGTTCCAGTTTGTAAATTCATCTCCTTGCTTAATTCTATATGTTAGCCCCATATTTTAGTTTTTAAATACAAGTACTTGGATTTATGTTGGAGAATGTCCATAGGCCACTCATTTTATAGGACTATAAGCTGCAGCTTATAAAAAGCAAAAAAGAACAACCACAAAAAGCAATTTAAATTTAAAGTATATGTTCTCAATTTTGCATACACTATATTTTTTTGTAGACACCTAAGAAATATGTTGAAGATGTTGAAACATGGAAAAAGGCCGAAGCTGCACATGAAGCATTAAATGAATTAAACTCAATATATTCCTTCACGTGATACACATAGAGATAGTCAGCCCCCAAATCAAAAATCACGGCAAGGAATGAAACAACCCTAAATTTATGAAGAAATAAACACCCCTAAATTTGTTCATCTTGATTCAAAATCATCAATCGAATTTTTCAAAAACACAAAATCAATGGAGATTCATACTTGCACCGATTTGTTTGATCGAATCACTATCAAGCAGAAGTTGACAATCACTGCAACTAACCGTTTAAAGTTACAATCTTTGATTGGAATTCAAAAAACAGACACAAATCCGGTTGAACCCATGCGAAAGAAACGAAGGAGATGGTGCATGTTATGGCTCAAAGATTGATATTTATGCTTTTGATGCTTTGAAACGCATGTTTCAACTTGCAACATTACAGGTATGTTATCTTTTAGTTTTTAAATAAGCACATTACAGCTGGACTTTAACTTTCAAAGTCATTGTAATCGAGCCATTGTTGTCATGTTTCGTAAAAATCACAAGCCTATGGAGAATAGGCTAGAAACGTGATTCATAAAGAAAGCTGGTTACTATGTTTATGTTGATACATTTGACCACAAATTGCAGAAAAATGTACGTTTTAAGTTCAGCAAATTTTTAATTATTCTAAACTAACCATTGTTTTTACGTAATGAATGGTGGGATCTTTGTGCGAGTCCTCATGTTGAAACCACTCAAAAGATTAATAGACGGTTGTACAACTTGAACATGGCACCTCATGAGAAACTGAAGAACAGTTGGTAGCATATACATTTAATAGAAGATGCTAAACGTCTTGATCACATACGTCTAGGACATGATCTTGATCGCTTTTTCTATTAAGGTAGTAATCCTTAACAAAAATGGGCTTGAGTTTGTTTTTAACTGATCATTAGACATGCTGAAATGGGTCTGTTTGAAAATTTCTCAAAACGGATAACTCTTTGTGTGGGTTAAAACTGGCCCTCATCTTGTGACAACCCGTCGAGACTTTTTTGTTCGTTTTTGTATTATTATAAATAAGTAACGGGAAGTTATTTTGTTTGCTACTTATAAATTTGACAATGACGTGAGTATGTACAAATTTCAGATCATTTTTGTTTTAAATGTTACAACAACATACCCAATCTCGCCGGAGCGTTGTTTTAAAATGTTACTTCTTCTATAATTGTTATATATGTTTTTAAAGGTCCTTGATGTTGTCCAGACAAGTACTCACCAATAGACAAAAACCATAACGATCATTGACCACTTTAGTACAAATGTTACCGACTCTCAACTTTTATGGGTTTGTATTGATCTCTATGTTTACCTATCTTTTGAGGCCATGTTGATGACTTGAATTTGTTTATTTTCAGCTTAAATCTTTAGGCTTTTCATAAGACTGGGATGGTGAAAACTCTACAATAGAACCGGCTATTTACAAATGGACACAATGGATTATTATTAACTTGAGATTCAAAAATACGTTACTCAGGAATCACAACCCCCAGTGGTACGTGTAATTCTATTAAATTTTGTGGTGGCTATTTTGTGTGGGAATCCAGACTACGAAGTCGCCATGGAGGCACAGTTTTCTTCTCAGTATGAAAAAGTGAAGGGCATATTCTTTACTCGAATTGACGATAGCCAGTGGGCAAAAATTGAAAGTAAGAACGGGTATGTAAGGCATCATGAGAGTTCTCACTCCAATAAATGTCAGTCGGATGTTTATGTTGCTGACAACATCCGACGAATGTAAGTTTTTTTTACCTTAATTAGAAGTACCAGTCTATATTATCTCTACAAGATTGCGCAACAGGTTGGAACTTATTATCCCTTTATTAGCTAGCACCATGTAAACTATTTCAAGACTAAATTGAGTTCTTCACTTATGACCTTTTTTAGATGTTTGAGTTATCATTTTAATTTAATTGTTATTGTAAATCATCTTACTACAATGAAACTTTGTGCAACTTCTGTAGATGTTCAAGGTTAATTCTTTTACTTGGATGAACCTTGACGTAATTGATAAGGTCACTAAATTAGCAAAATGCAATAGGAATCTGAAAAGGAAAGATATTCCTTATTTAAGTTGAGATGATGATTCTCAGCGCATCAGGGTAGTAATATGTTTTCATGATTGGTAACTGGTGTATACTTGCAATCTAACTGTTACATCATTATGTGACCACATCCTCAAGCATTGACGGATAGGAAGCAACATGATCATTTAACCTTCACGGTTCACAAATCTCTCGCAAGAAGTTTTGGATTTTGAGCATGATATTGTGCACACCTTTATAGCGTTTTTGATTAGTATGCCAGAGATATTTGGGGTATAACTATTTGTGCTAAATGTCTTTTGTGTTAGTTTATGTAGTTTTTATGGCATTCGGTGCCCCTTGAATATCTGTTGTTTTTTTCTTTCCTATTTCTTGAACTTGGTGTCATTTTTAAAAATTTATCATTAGTTGAATCACTTTTGAATGTTTATTTGGTTTTGTATTTATCTCTTTGTTTTCCTATCTTTTGAGGCCACGTTGATGACTTGAATTTGTTTATTTTCAGCTTAAATCTATAGGCTTCTCATAAGACTTGGATGCTGAAAACTAATCAAGGGTTTGTATTTAACCAAATGTTATTGATATTTATGCGTAGTTCTTTAATGAAATGACATTTTGAGGAACTTTAACAGGTAAAAATACTGTTCATGTGTTTTGAAAATGGTTATTTGGTTATGGTGAAAATGATATGGTGAAAATGATATTGAGTATGTAGTTTAATGATTAGCTACGAAGTCACTGTGTTAAAAAGTATATTTTATATGCTTAGTTTAAATGATTATTTGATCATTTTTGCACATCTCATGCTTTTCGGTGTGATTCATGTTAAGGATCAAAAAGTAGACTATGGTCTATGGCTGCATCAAATGTTTGGGGTGTTTGGAATCTGAGTATAAATTCAAAAGTATAAATGTTTGTTGCAGAAAGCGTATGAATTTGGAATGACTTAGATGGGGAGTCTTTGATGCCAAGGGACAGGTATGTGATTTCTTTAATTTAAACACATTTCAATATAAGCAGACTCGCTTTTGACAAAGACTCTTTGGCACTTCCTTAAACACATTTCAATATAAGCAGACTCAAGTCAAAAAGAATCTTTTCAAGTATTAACAAAGACTCTTTTTAAATACCAATTATAACACAACTAGAAAATATATTACTCCATGACATCTTTACTTTTATAATAAAGATAAGTTACTACAAAATCATTACCTAAAAATAATCTCTTATATAATAACATATATACATAATATTTTTTATTTTTAATCCAACAAGTAAAATCATGTAGGACAATATTTGTTAAAAATATTAAAAAAAAAATTAATGCATGCACGGGTATTATAACTAGCTTATAAAAAGCGTTAAAGAACGACCACAGAGAGCTTGGTAAAAAACATGAACTATTTTAAGCACAATTAGATGCTCATTGTACTCGACCACTGCTTTTGCTTTCTAATTCCAAAAGTTTTTTCATTTCTTATAAAGAAATAAATTGTCGTCTTTTTAAATGTAAATAAACTATAAAATAAGTGTTTAAACTTAAATATTACAGATCTTGAAACATCGATTAAAAAATCATCTATAACAAGTAAAGGGAAGTTCTTGAAGAGACTTACGTTAAGGCATTTTTTATCTCGTTAGAAATTTATTTGAATTTATGTTAACTACAAATTATTTCAACAAATAAAAACATAGGTGAACCCCGTGCGTCTTATAACCAGTTTTTACAGTGATATGTTAGGGGTAAAATAGAAAAACAATGAAGAAAAAATAGGAGGTTTAAATGTTAGGGTTCAAAAATGGGTTCACAAGGGTACGCAAATGCAAAAGGTCCAGAAAAGCAAAAAAAAGTTCAAATATAGAAATAAAGTTATTTAAGGGAACAAATGTGTTGAATTAATGCTTTAAACTTGTGCTACCATGGCACAAGTTAGAAAAACCCTTTTCGAAACTCTTGCGTGTAAAGATTCGAACTAGGGGTGAGCAGGAAAACCAAAAAAACTGAACCCAAAAAATCGACCGAACTAGAAACCGATGGTTTGGTTTTTACTTTATCAAAAACCAAAAATTTTCAGTTCGGTTTTGGTTTTCGTCCAAAAACCGAACCATAAAAATCGAATCGAACGTGTTTTATTACATAATAATATATTAATGTAATATAAAATAAGTAAATAAATCAAATTTATAAATTCATATATATTTAGATGAAATTATAATATATTTATTTTAATGTTTATATGCGTGTTTGTCATGTACGTATTTACTTACCAATATATACATATATGACAATGATCATTCTATCTGTATGCTGTGTAATTGTAAAAATTTGGGATATAAAATGGCCACCCTAATAAACCTAAAAATCAAACTTTCAGAAACCGAACGATTTCAGTTTTTGGTTAAACCAAATATTTCAATTCGGTTTCGATTTTAGCTAAAAAAACTACTCAAACCGAACCGCGCACACCCCTAAATTTCGAACCCCCAAGTGAATCTGAGATCGTAAAAACAACAGAGAGTAGTAGTGTGTGAAAGATTTGAAGTGTTAATGGAGAACGAGTACAAGCTTCTTCTTTCGTGTCCCTCTGGACTCTCTCCTTCTCAGGTATTCATTCATTTTCATCTGTAAATGTTTTACTTCATTTACTAAAACCTTGATACGAGCTAAGTCAGAAGTTAATACTGTTGGGCTAGAAGTTAATACTGCCAGGCTTAAGAAGTTAGTACTGCTAGCAGAAGAAGTTAGTACTGCTAGCAGAGTTATTAGTGCTAGCATATTGTTAATACTGCTAGTGTATTAATAATACTGTTAGAAGTCTGTTATACTGTTGGTGCGCGTGAGGTGCACGTGTGTGGTTCTAAACCAGATACGTGAGGTGCACGTGCTATTCTCATCAACTGGTAAACAGATTTAAGCAGTTCCCGCCAAAGACTTCTACTTCACAATCCTCCTCCTTAGCCTATAAATACCTTTTCTAGTTCATTTCTTACATTCATGTCAAAATTGTAACCGTGTGAAAACACATTTTCTCTCTCCAAATTCTGTTGTAACCGTTTGGTTGAGTTCCACCATTAATGAATCATTTTGAGCTTTGTTTCTTTGATTACGAGCTCTAAGTGTTTTCATTGCCGTTGATCTGTAAATTGTTTAACATTGGTTGTTAATCAGTTTGCTACGTATCATTCATTTTTTGATCTTGACATTAGGATAGTCATATGATTTTGAAATTAGGGTTTATGTCATACATTGAGGGTTTTTGCAGGTTAGCTTGCTCATGCTGCTTGCACCTAAGTGGTTTAAGGTATTTGTTTCTAATTTTTTTTAAAATTTTTGAGATTTGGGCTTTGTTGTTATTTGGAGGTTTTATGTTGCTTATATATGTTTTTTGCAGCTAAGGGTTTTAATAATCTTTGGTACGTGACCTTGCTGATGCTGTTTGCGTTCGCAAAAATGACTTTTCGAGTGTTTTCACGAGTATTTGGGTGTTTGGCACCTGTTTTATCCAGTTGTTTTAAGTTGATATTATTTGCATCATGGCAGGACAAGCATTTTAAGCTCGCAACCATGACATTGGTTCGTTTTAAGATGATACTATTTGCATCGTGGCGGGGCGAGCTTCTTAAGCTCGCAGCCATGGCAAATATATGAACTTCTTTTGACTCTTTACATAGCCGCACTTCATGGTTAAAAAAATGAATTTTAAGGCTGTGTTG
>BQNB010089663.1:0-27349 GCA_026074375.1 Tanacetum coccineum
GTTTACAAAAAGTAACTCTTGACATGCTTTTTGAAAACCACGTTTTGGTGAGTCCAAAACGTCAATAATCACTTTTCTGTTTTTAGTTGCCAAACACTTCCATCTGATTATGTGAGTTTTCAAAACGTGATAATCAAATAATCTCAAAGAAAACGCAAACACAAACACCCCCTTAGTATAAGCAATTGTATAATATAAAGTTGTTACTAATGAAACATGTGTTACATTAAACACATACGTCAAATAACCGGAAAAAACACACTACAAGAAAAAGAAAAACAGGTGACCAAGTTTTCCCGGGCGACGGGGAAAGCACACTAAACGACAAAAAACCGTCCGACGTGGCAACAATTCTCATAGACTTTTTAGTCAAAGTTTGGTTAGATTTTCCCGGGCGACATGTCGCCCGGGATAAGTTGGTTAAAATTTGACCGTAAAACTCAACGAAAATCTTGGCGGCATTTTTTCCCGCTCACTTTCCCGGGCGACATGTCGCCCGGGAAAACTTTACAAATTTTTTTAAATTCGGTTGAATGTTTAAACGTCGTAATTAGTGTTAATTAACGTTGGTTTCTTTTTCCCGGGCGACATGTCGCCCGGGAAACTATTTATTAAAATTCAACATAAAAAATTGTAACGAAATTCCTGGCGGCAAATTTTCCCGCTTATGTTTCCCGGGCGAAATGTCACCCGGGATTAGGTATTTTATAAAAAAAAATTAATTATGCTTATAAATCATTATTTTTTATAAAATATATTTTATAAATAATAACTTATAAAGATACTTATAAAATATATAATTCCCGCCTAAGAATTCCCGCCTAGAATTTCCGCCACAACTTCCCGCCTAAAAATTCTGAGGATTTTAACTATAAATATGATACTTACACAGCACCACCACCACCACCAACTCTTATCCTTACAAACTCTTTACACCACCACCATCACCACCCAGTTTTGTAACTTATGCAAATGGAGTCGTATGAATCTTTTATGTGTCGATGTGAAGGTGGTAATGTAGTGTTGAGACAATCACATAAACCACACAGCTTTGGCAAACTTTACTATGCGTGTCCTCGTTCAAAGTAAACGCAATGTATAAATAATTTGTTTTTTAAAATGACATTCCTTATGATTTTTTATCGTTTAACAGCCTTCCCAAAAAAATCATGGATGTGGATATTTTAAATGGAAGGATGAGATCACTTTTGGAAACGCAAGTTCTTTTTCGGGACCGACAACACCTTCAAATTCTTCTTCGCGTGCAAGTTCTTCTTCAGGATCCTCTAGAGCCGCACATAGTCCTGGAAACACAGAGTGCTCAAACTGCAAGCTCTTAACTATGAAGATAAAGATACTAGAGGCAAGACTAGCCATGGAGAAGAATCCTGATGACCACCCGTGTGAGTCAGCTGCAATACTTCATGAGCTTTTAAATGAAATGGAAAACCTTCGTGTGGAGTAGTAGTTAGTGTATTTGGTTGAATGTGCTAGAATAAAGGAGATTGAAGGGATGCCCACGTTTCCATGTTTTCACCATTTTAGGATGTAGTGGTTTAAGTTTGTGTCATGTTTTTTTTAATAAGAGTTCTTATGTTTATGGGTATATAGAAAATTGCTCCATTGAACATCTAATGTACAACGATAACATATCGACTCATCCGTTGAACATCTAATGTACAACGATAACATATCGACTCATCCGTTGATAACATATCGACTCATTCGTTGAACATCTAATGTACAACGATAACATATCGACTCATCCGTTAACATCTAATGTACAACGATAACATATCGACTCATCCGTTGAAACATTAATGGTAACGATAAACATATCGACTCACCGCTTGATCATTAATGTACAACTCGATACACATATCGAGATCATACGTTGACATCTAAGTACAACGATAACCTATCGATCATCCGGTTGAACATCTAATGTGTAACAGATAAACATATCGACTCTCCGTTGACATTTAAGTACACGATAAATACGACTCGTCATGAACGTTAATGATAACCATACCATATCGACTCGTTCCGCTTGAACGTCTTAATGTATAACCATAACCATACTACGCGTCCCGGTTGAAGTCTAATGTATAACACCATACCATATCGACTCGTCATTGAATGGTCTAATGTATAACAATACACATATCGGAATCGTCCGTTGAACGTCTAATGTATAACCATACCATATTCGATCATCCGTTTGAACGTCTAATGTACAACTATAACATATCGACTCATAAGTTGGAAACCTCAAATGTACAAATCCATAAAATATCGACTCATACGTGAACTATAATGTATATCCATTAACATATGACTCATCCGTCGAACCTCTAATGTATAACCATACCAGATGACTCGTCACCATTGAACGTCTAATGTATAACCCATACCATATCCGACTCGTCGTTGAACGTCTAACTGTATAAACCATACCATATCAATCGTCGTTGAACGTCTAATGTATAAACCAATACCATATTCGACTCGTCGGTTAACGTCTAATATAAAACCATTAATATAGACTATACGTTGAAACTCTCATGCTTCACCCTAACATATCGACTCATACGTTGAACCTCTAATGTATAACCCTAACATATCGACTCATCCGTTGAACCTCTAATGTATAACCATACCATATCGACTCGTCCATTGAACGTCTAATGTATAACCATACCATATCGACTCGTCCGTTGAACGTCTAATGTATAACCATACCATATCGACTCGTCCGTTGAACGTCTAATGTACAACCATACCATATCGACTCATACGTTGAACCTCTAATGTACAACCATAACATATCGACTCATACGTTGAACCTCTAATGTATAACCATACCATATCGACTCGTCCGTTGAACGTCTAATGTATAACCATACCATATCGACTCGTCCGTTGAACGTCTAATGTATAACCATACAATATCGACTCGTCCGTTGAACGTCTAATGTATAACCATACCATATCGACTCGTCCGTTGAACGTCTAATGTATAACCATACCATATCGACTCGTCCGTTGAACGTCTAATGTATAACCATACCATATCGACTCGTCCGTTGAACGTCTAATGTACAACCATAACATATCGACTCATACGTTGAACCTCTAATGTATAACCCTAACATATCGACTCATACGTTGAACCTCTAATGTATAACCCTAACATATCGACTCATCCGTTGAACCTCTAATGTATAACCATACCATATCGACTCGTCCATTGAACGTCTAATGTATAACCATACCATATCGACTCGTCCGTTGAACGTCTAATGTATAACCATACCTTATCGACTCGTCCGTTGAACGTCTAATGTATAACCATACCATATCGACTCGTCCGTTGAACGTCTAATGTATAACCATACCATATCGACTCGTCCATTGAACGTCTAATGTAAAACCATACCATATCGACTCGTCCGTTGAATATCTAATGTATAATCATAACCATACCGGAACGAACCGAGAAACCGAACCTACCCAGCCTAAACGAACCGATTATATATTTTATAAAAATAATTGTAAATAATAATTATATATTTTATAAAAAATAATTTTAAATAATAATTATATACGAACCGACCAGAACAAACCGAGAAACCGGACCGACCCAGCCAAAACGAACCGATTATATATTTTATAAAAAATAATTGTAAATAATAATTATATATTTTATAAAAAATAATTTTAAATAATAATTATATACGAACCGACCGGAACGAACCGAGAAACCGGACCGACCCAGCCGAAACGAACCGATTATATATTTTATAAAAAATAATTGTAAATAATAATTATATATTTTATAAAAAATAATTTTAAATAATAATTATATACGAACGACGGAACGAACTCGAGAAACCGGACCGACCCACCGGAAATGAAAACCGATTATATATTTTATAAAAATATATTGTAAATATTAATTATATATTTTTATAAAAAATAATTTTAATATAATAATTATATACGAAAATCAGACCGGATCGAACGAGAAAACCCGGACCGACCCAGCCGAAACGAACCGATTATATATTTTATAAAAAATAATTGTAAATAATAATTATATATTTTATAAAAAATAATTTTAAATAATAATTATATACGAACCGAGAAACCGGACCGACCCAGCCGAAACGAACCGATTATATATTTTATAAAAAATAATTGTAAATAATAATTATATATTTTATAAAAAATAATTTTAAATAATAATTATATACGAACCGACCAGAACGAACCGAGAAACCGGACCGACCAGCCGAGACGAAAACGAATTTATATTTTATTAAAATAATGTAAAATAATAATTATATTAATTTATAACAAAAAATATTTTAAATAATAATTAATATACGAACCCCGACCGGAAGAACGAGAAAACGGACGACCCAGCGAAACGAAACCGATTATAATTTTAGAAAAAAATAATGTAAATAATAATTATATATTTTATAAAAAAAATAATTTTAAAATAATACTTTAGGCGAAACCGACCAGAACGAACCGAGAAACCGGACCGACCCAGCCGAAACGAACCGATTATATATTTTATAAAAAATAATTGTAAATAATAATTATATATTTTATAAAAACAATAATTTTAATATATAATTATATACGGAACCGACACGAACGAACCGAGAAAAACCGGACGACCCAGCCAATCGAACGGATTATATATTTTATAAAAATTATTGTAATTATTAATTATATATTTTATAAAAATATAATTTTAAATATTAGTATATACGACGACCGGAAACGAACGAGAAATCGGACCGAACCCAGTCGAAAACGAAACGATTATATATTTTATAAAAAATAATTTGTAGATAATATTTATATTTTTTATAAAAATAATTCTAAATAATAATTATTTACGAACCGACCGGAACGAACCGGAAAACCGCACCGACCCAATCGAAATGAATCCGATTATATATTGTATAAAAAAATAATTATAACAATAATATTATATATTTTATATAACGGAGCCGAAACGATCACCGATTATATTATTTTAATAAAAAATTTTAGTAAAAATATGTTGTATATAATTAAAAAAAATTTAGTAATATTTTTAATAACACTTTCCCGGGCGACATGTCGCCGGGGAAGGTTTATTAAAAATTTTACTAATTTTTTTTTTAATATATCAAAACTATATTTTTACTAAAAAAGTTTCCCCGGTGACATGTCGCCGGGGGATACCTTTATATATATTTGCTGAAAATGCCTTTCAAAATTTTCGTTGTGGCGCCATTTTGCGCTAAACGACAAAGTTCTTACCTTCCCGGGCGACATGTCGCCCGGGAATTATCTGTTATCAAAACCAGATCTATGTCACAGCAGGTATAACACAAAATGAAAAAAAAAAGAAAAACGAACTGGCGATTTTAAACAGACCAAAACACCTCCCACAACCACTGAACCACACCGGCACTCCCCATCACCACTGACCCCACGGACACTCCCCACTGCCACTCCACACTTCCACACGAGCACACGAACCCTCCTCCTCTAAACATATTCTTTTCTTTACACTCATAAATTGTATACTCTTTACGCTTCTCTTTCTAATCCTTATTAATTGTTGTGTGGTGTTTAATTTTTGCGCAACGAGTTGAGGCGAATCGGTGGTGATTATGGTTTGATTGGAATTGAGCCACGAATGATGTTTAATTGTGTTAATGTTTTTTGCCGTTGAGAGTGCGGTCTGATGTCACGGGCCCTAGCGAGTCAACAGCGCAATCGACAAACAGCCCCGAAAAAGTATGATTATTTTTTTTTCTCCTTTTGGTATCCCGGGAAACATGTCGCCGGGGAATGTTTATTGTTTAATTTTTTTTAGTTTATAGTTATTATTAGGTGAATTGCATTGAAATTATGTATGTTTCGTGTTTATACGGATATAATGGTTATTATTCATGTTGGAAGTGAATTGAACCGCTTAGGAATGTACCGTTTAGGAATGTACCGTTTAGGAATGTGTTAGGATTTTAGTGATTAAATTCAAAAAATTCCCGTCTGAATTTAATCATATGATCAGTAAAACCCATCTAAATTAATTTCGTTAGGAAATTAATTTAGGGAAAGTCCCTTGGTTTGGCGGCCCCGTTGCTATTTGAGATGATTTCGACAGTGTTTCTCCTTTACTTCTACGAATATGTCTTTATTCTAGTGAAGAAGAAGATTGATGAAGATCTCGTCAATGTTGAGGATGATGATGGTGTAGAAGTTGTTTATTCTAGTGAAGAAGAAGATTGATCTTGAGTTGTAACTTGCAAAAGACACTTATATTATTCCAATGAATGAATGGAATTATTGTGGATTGTTTTAAAATGGCGTATATTTATTTGGTATTGTATGTATTTGGATGTGTGCATGCTTTAATTATTTTGTTCATGAATTTTTATATGTTATCATAATTGTACCTGTACAGATGTCAGCGGATGTTGCACGGGGCCACGACGGTGATGGTGGCGGTGATGATCGTCCCCCTTCACACCATATACCTACCGGTTGCGGGGGTTGCTTCGCTAACCGAGGTAAGAATTTCTGGATTATTGTAATACAAGCCTAAATTTGATACATTGAATTTGCTTGCCTTGAATTTTTATGACTTTATCACTCACTTGATTTTGCAGGAAAAGGCACCCGTAAAGCCAATTTGGGTGGAAGGAAAGCGGGCCGACTACATACCCGCCAGGAGACCCGGAACCTCGGGTTAAAGAAGATCACCGATGATAAAGGCCCCGTCCCGATCCGGTTTGAGTGGGACGACAAAAAGACCATGATGCCTCTCGGTGGCCATGCATCTCATTGGTCTAACTACCTTGGGGAACTTATCAGGGAGATGCCTTTGTACAGTAGAAACTCGATAAATTAATACTCGATTATTTAATAAACTCTCTAAGATAATATTTTTTGCCGGTCCCGACTCGGGGATAGGGTACTAAATTAATAATTCGCTAAAATTATAAGATAATACATTTTTGATAATTTCTTTAGACCCCATATAAAATATAAATTAATAATTCCTTATATATAGCATATTACATGAATGATTTATGAAGCCATTCTTGCAATTGCTTTTGAGTGAGACTTGGATTATCCTTGTTACTATGAACCCATTCTTGCAATTGCTTTTGAGTGAGACTTGGGTATCCTTGTTGTGCTTGTATAATGCTCTTTGAATCTCGTCTGTCATTGTTGTTTTTTTCACACCTTTAAGATGGGAAGCCATGTTGTGTGTATGATTTGTTTGTGTTAACCTATTTTGATCTTGTATTTATATAGAAAATATTCTTAATGTCCATAAAGTGATACATTGAACACAAGAAGCATAATAAGGTGGGAGATTGAAGGTTTCTTTCAAATTGGGCCGTTCATTTGATATACATGCATTGTATACAATAATTAATAAAATATTAATTAATATATAGAGAATTTTTCTTCCAACCATTTGTATACTATAAATTAATAAAATATTAATTAATATATAAATTAATAATTATTAATTTATCGATTAATTAATAACTCTTTTAATTAATAAATTTTGGTGGTCCCAAGTGTATTATTTTATAGAGTTTCTACTGTACTACCCATCTTGGCAGAAGGTCCCGGCGGAGCGGAAGGCGGTGATCGTGACCAAAATTGGGGTCAGTTATTTTATTATCCTTGTATGTTTATTTCATTATCATGTTCATTTATTTAATTGTGTATATTTATCTAAATTCGTTTATTTATTTATATCATATAAATAAATAAACAAATTTAGATAAATATATAAATTATATCTCTAACTCTGTCTTTGTTTTGTTGTATATGATTGCAGACCTAGTTTGACTTGACACCTCATATGCAATCCCAGCGCTGGACAGATATTAATGCGGGCATCCAGCAGCATCTCCAAAAGCTGTACGATACCAACAAGGCTTCTCTCAAGGCAGCGCATTGGGTTATAAACCCCGAGACCGGGACTTATGATGTGGAGATTGCATTTTGGAATGATCCCAGGAACCAAGCCCGAGCCGCTCAAAATTGCCAAAACCGAGCAAGTGCTCGGTCGTTTGTCGGCCGGAATCCCGATCATTGCTCGCCTTCGAGATGAGATTGGTAAATAAACATTATAATTATTTTACATACATATATACATATATATATGATTATATGCTTTAATGTGTTGTGATTTGTCGTTTTTAATTTGTTTCATCTTATATACGTGTGTATGTACAGATGGCGAGCTCAAAAGAACTCGCAGGAGTACCCGTCGTCATCGACACCTTCTTCGTGACGCACACCGTTAACGGGGTATTCATACGGGATGAGGACCGAGCTATATACGTAAGTTTTGTTTCAAAACACGCACTTTAATAATTTGTCGAGAAATAATGTAGCAACCCGACTAATAAATAAACTATCTTGTGTTTTTGTCACTACATAGGAGGAGATGGTTGAGGCTGCAGGCTCTAGGCTCCAACACCGAGTCGGGTGTGCCCTACACTTAACTGTTGAAGAGGATGCAATGCATGGCTCGAAAGGGCAAGCGCGGGGGCCCTTCCGGTGTTGGTAGGGTACTACTGGGACGGGCAGAGATGGTTCTCTTTTTCTCGCCCTCCGTCCACAGCCTGAATGACACGCACAACTCCGCAATGTCGAAAAGTGAAAAAGAAGAACAAGTACCTACTAACAGGTGAACTTGATGGATGAAGCTTTTTAGAAGTGACGACAAGTTTTACAGATGCTGACACAGTATACAGTATGAGTCAACACCTGAGTTCGGTAGCGGGAGTGGCGGGTGCGGGGATGATGAGATAGCCGACGATGAGGACGGCGGCGAGGACGAGGAGGACGAGGAGGATGGCGATAGTTAGAGATGTTATATATTGGTTAGTATGCTATTTTGTTTCTTTACGTTGATCTTGGCGACCTTTATGTAAACATTTGTCTCCCTATCTAGTTGAATATTGATTTGTAACTTGCGGATAATTCAAGGTTTGTGAATAGTAAGCCCCGTTTTGTAGACTATATTGTGTTTATTAGGATTTTGGACGATTTAGCTTTATTAGATCAAATGCGTTGATCCGTTATATTGTATTGTGTTTTGGTACAAGTTGTGATGTATTTGGATAGAGTCTATATTGGTTTATACAGGTTTGATGTTTGGTAGATTTTTTTCCGGAAAAATTCCGGAAAAAAATCTGGAAAATAGCTGCTGTGCAGGCTGCAAAAATTTTTTTTGCAGACATATCCCGGGCGACATGTCGCCCGGGATAAGTGCGAAATTATTTTATTTTTTATTTTCCCCGGCGACACGGGATAGTGACGAAATAATTTTTAGTTTCTTTTTTCCCGGGCGACATGTCGCCCGGGATAAGTGAAAAATTATTTTATTTTTTCTTTTCCCGGGCGACATGTCGCCCGGGAAAACGCTATTTTAATTAAATAAGCATTCATCAATACTAATCATTATTTTATAACACCACTTTCCCGGGCGACATGTCGCCCGGGATACGTATCCACCGTGGCATATATTAGTTTGACTGAAAACGTGTGTGTCCCACCAAGTCGCTCGGGAAAGTCGCCCGGAAAAGAATCCCTGACGAGCTTTCCCCTTCAAATTATCCCGGGCGACATGTCGCCCGGGATGAGTATCCTCAGCGACATGTCGCCCGGGAAGGCGTGGAAATGTCGCTGGGGATAGTGATAAATGTTGTAGTGCGGCTGGATTTAAATCTTTGGGTTCGTGAAAGGTGGATGAGAAGAATAAAAGTAGAGATAATTTTTTCTTTAATTGTGGTGAGATGCATTGTTTTCCTTCTTTTGCCATCTACGTATTCCAAGTTACCATTTTATTTGATGCATCATCATTCCATGTCATCTTTTAGAAAGAGGTTGAGATTTAAAAAAACTTATCCACCCTAATCTCATTTTTCTTTAAAAACTTATCCACCCTTATCCTTCAAAGTTCATATGAACTTTACCGGTAAAGTTCTCTCACAAACACAACAGTGAGACATACTGAGAATCCGATTTACTTTATTTTTGTGAGAGAACTTTACCGTCAATCCATATAAGAAAACAAATGTAGTTTCAAAATGACATGGACCTAAAAACCTAGCTGTAAGATCAGTTTATATATAGCTTGTCCATTCAAATAAAGATGATGAGATTGGTGGTTCCAAAACGGTGAAAATGATGGAATAATTGAGATGAGATATGGTAGGTTTGAGGTGCCCGTGACTATGAAAGAAATAGATATTAGGGTTCTTTCACTAATACTCTTTTGCATTTCACACTTGTTGCTTTCCAATAAAAAGACTAACGAAGGACATATTTTTTTTATTCTTTGACGTCCTTACCATCTTTCATCTTCTTGGTTGTATTCTAATTATAGTCCTCTATAGATGGTTCCTACGTGTTTTGAAATTATTGTTTCTCCATGGAGAATGACTCATGCATGCTACACGGGTAATACAAATTCAAGTAAGATTATTACATAATGTATTGGTTATCATATACTAGATGAAATAACTAATAGAAAATTACCAAATAACATACACAAACCTGGACAAATTGTTCAGGCTTTACCATTATGACCTAAAGTCTGCAACAAATCCATCGCTTTGCTTTATAAGCACTTTAATTAGGCCGTGTGGCGACCTCTTAATAATAAAAAGAACCCTTTTACTTCCATTCGCTCTTAATGAAGACTAGATGTGTCAAGTTCGTGTGTACCCATTGCGCAGAACTATTTATGATGCAAAAGTAATTGATTTTTTTTCACAAAAAGTAGATGTCTAACGTAAAAGTATTAACGCCTTTACGCGACACGCCTATATTTTAGGCTCATTTTCGTATACAGTGAAGATACATTTCGTTTATTTTTCTTTAGGTACCATGGGAAATGCTCAACTATTATGGTGATTTCCGTAGATAAAATATGTAGGGGTGGGCATGGGGTTAGTTATGAGATTAGATGATACCAACATTATTGTTTTGTTCGAACCACTGTTGCTCTATGATCTTCCCTCAAAATTGTAGCCAAACGCTGAGTATTAAAATAAAAACATACAAGATAGCAAAAGTATTTCACCAAGTACATAAAGGAAGGGAAGTTTGCATTTGTTTAATTGTTATTGATTAATAATTAATATTTAGATAGTGGTAGAAGGCAAACGGGCAACAAGCTGCGCCGCTAGCCCTTTTTGGATTGCAAAGCCAATAGATTTAAAAACCACATCCGATCCGTGGATCTAGGTGCCATAACATTGCTGTGCATAACCCGTTGAAAAGTGTTGAAACGTCGACAGTAGGGAGAAATAACGTAACGTATATCTGCTGTGTAAAAGTGGCATAGTTACAATTCAAGGTTAATTGACTTGGTTAATGTAAGGTCTTTTTACTTTAAAAAACCAAGGTTAATTCAAAGCTGATGACGCTGCTGAAATGGTTGGATCGTTTGATTCATATGAGAAATTTTGTGAGCTTTAACTTAACATGCACTTGTTTCTTAATGAATAACTAAAGACACTTCAACTGTTTTGTCGATGGAAGTTCATATTGTTTATATGAATCACAAATAGATGTAGGAAGTCCTCAATAGATTTGTTTTATTAGGTCTCATATCCAAAGAGTACATATAACTTTTTGATGCAATTTCTTTGCTCGCTTCTTGCTAGCCGTTCATTCGTATACTTTTTGTTTGATGATACAATAATATAATGAATATATATGTACTAGCAGGCCGCATAACACCCACACACACATTTGTAAAACGTTCCACACGTCTTAGCCCAAAGAAAATGTGTCTGTGTGTGTGCACACACTTATTACCATGTACTTACATATGTGATACACAAATGATGTTTACATGCTTATAGACATATAGTTGTGATCATTGTAGCAACATTGAGAATTAAGTAACTACGGATGCATGTTTTGGAAGATAAAACAAATAAAAAAAAGGCAACCAAAAGAAAAGGAAGCCATTTACTTGTAGTTTGTTTGATCATGGTAATAATTGTTTTTATGGGCACTCCCAAGTTGTGGGTCACATAAGTTGGCAAGATTATAAGATGCATAAGACTATGCATATCCCCCCACCTACCCATATCATATGGTCATCTGAATCACCATCCACAACTCTTGGATGATATAAGCATGATGTATATGATGATGATGCATTCTAAAATTGTTATATGGGTGGTATATTATATGTACAACTCTTTCTGAAGGCAGTACAAGTAATATGTAGGGAATGATGCAGTCTAAATGGTTCTGACCATTATATTACTGATTACACAAATTATAATCTTAGCACCTATTTTACCTCATCCTAGCTGGAACTAGGGACGGACCCACGTGAGAGCCGGGTGTATCACGGGCCACACTTGATTTTAGGTCTTGAAGGGTAATTTTCTTTTTTATAAAATATGTCTTTTCTGGGCACAAGCAACCCCTAGTTTTACCTGATAGTTTTTTTGTGAGGCAACTTTAGTACCCATAGTCATAATAAAAGATTGTGCAACACCTTCTAAAAAATCTTGGGTCCGTCGTGGAACAACTCAATCTATTATTAAAACCTTAGATGGTATATCTAGTCATATAAAAGAAACGACATTTTAACTACAACTCATAGAGCATGTTTTGCGCCAAAGCTTGGATATGAAAGATAATGCAAGCTTAGACTTTATAAGCTTCATTGGCTCAAAAAACCTTATGACACCTTTTTGGAAAATAAGCTCCTAAATCCCAAGCCGCTTCGATTAACCTTTAAACATTATAGCCAATTAAATGTAACTACCAACTAGTTTTACGAGACACACGCTTAGACTCATAAAGGTAACAAGTATATTTTCCTAAAGAAAAACGAAACTATATATAAAACATTTGATGAATGAGGTACATATGTGTAATAGTCGCAAGCTTTAATAAATTTGACAGTAACTAGCGAATGAAAATGCTTATGCTTCATCACACAGATATTTTAGGAGGGTTTTTTTTTTCTAGATAGGAGCTTTTACCATTGATTATCCCCCGAATTTTTGGAAGCACGAATTTCGTTGGACGACACCTAGCAAGGAGCTAGCAAACCAAGGTGCAATAATGCAGTTACAATGTAATAAGATGCAATAAGCAAAGTAGAGACCTTCAAGCCAAAAACTAGTTAACACTAACTTACAGCATTTGAAGAAATAGATGGGGTATTTAGAAACCCAATATGCCTATTGATTAGATTCCGGGTGTGATCACTATTCTACATCCAAAAATCAGGGATGACTTTAATTTCATAAATCTCCTTGTAGAGTAAAATGAGTTATTCTTAACAATCGTGTAAAGTTGGGTTTTGATGTGGTTTTGCAAACAACTTTTTGAGTTCTTTGGAGGTATAGGAATCGAGTTTGTTTTCATTTACAACCACCCAGGAAGGATACTCTCATGGATGAAATCATGATTTATTCGCATTCTTGGATTTGTCATAGAAGTAGGGATCGTGTCCAATTGGATAGACTGGACTGTTGATCCGATATCCTCTTGTATTGAACTTATTGTAATTCATTTCTAATGTCTTGTTAGTTTTTATTTATTAATTTGCTATTCAAAAAAAATTCTTGAAAGACAAGCTCATACGATCCTTTTGAAGAGATGAATGGCAAATTATTTATTCTACTCCCGTAGATCATAATACAAGACAGGTTAGAATTGATCGGAGTCCACAAATTGATTTAACCTTGTTAGAATCGACAAAAGTATGATAAGCCGATCCAAGATAATTCTCACGCAATGAACATGAATCCTAGTATTTAAACTTTTGAAGATGTTAAACTTTCCTAATAATTGCTAAAAATTTAATAAGTGGAGCATTTATAAATCAATTTGAGATTTGAGCCATATAATATTAGTGTATGTTCTTTTTAGTTTCTTTTCAGCAATATTTAAATATATGTATGTGTGTGTAAACGGAAGCTGTGACTTATTTAGTATCCAAACATTCCGTTCTAACAATGCAAGTACAAAAGCCGCATAAAACAAACAACAAACCCTTAAATAAAATAATAATTCACAATACTTCTATCTCACGTCAGTCTCTCTCTCTAACACTGTATATATGTAATGCCCACATCCAAAATCTTCCATTACTCCATTTTCCAACCCCACATGATACACAACTTCAACTCCTTAATCCTATTCTTGTTGATTCTTAAACAATATATCCACTAGCTACCTTATCTTTCTTAACATGGCTGATAACAACAATGTCAATCTTCCACCTGGTTTTCGATTCTGTCCTACAGACGAAGAACTTGTAGTCCATTTCCTTCAACGCAAGGCCTCTCTCTTACCGTACCACCCTGATATCATCCCTGATCTTGATCTCTACCCTTTTGATCCATGGGACTTGGATGGTACTTTCAATTTTACGTTTACTTTATAATTTATATCGAGATAAACAATAATTTTCCCACGACCTCTAGGTCATGGGATACTGCATCGTTATCATGTTAGGCAAAATGTGGCTTACATGTACTTAACAGTTTATTAGTATTTATTAACATGGAGTTTATATATGGATATAACCAAAGAGATTAAACATATTTATATATGCATGGTTTTGCTTGGCTTCTAGGTAAAGCAATGGTGGAAGGGAAAAAGTGGTATTATTACAGCAGGAGAACGCAAAATAGAATAACGACCAACGGGTATTGGAAATCATTGGGATGTGATGAACAAATTATAAGTTCAAGCAGTAGCAAACGAGTTGGAGTGAAGAAATACTATGTGTTTCATATTGGTGAAGCTCCTGAAGGGGTTAAAACTAATTGGATAATGCAGGAATTTAGGCTTTCTGATGGTAGTAGTTCATCTAGTAGTAGCGGTAGATCCAAAAGAAAAGGCCACTCTAAAACTGTAAGTCATAGCAGTTTTAATAACTAGTTATCATCACATTTTTAATGGTTGCGGCGCGTATTGCATGTTTAAATGAGTGTATGAATGTATAATTATTGTGTTTTGTATATAACTTTTTTGTGAACAACGAATATATCACTGCATTTGCTGGCGACTAGTGAGAAGCTAGAAGTACATACAAACCAAACCAGCAGCACACTAGCTGTAACACTAATGACTAATGAGATAGAGAGTTAAATGGGTCGATGAAATAGTTAGTCCTCCTAGCACTTGTTCTTCTACATCGAGTCAGTGATATGACATCATAATCACTTGAATTCTTTCAAGCAAACTAAACAATGATGGTCGAGTGGTGTTAAAAGGGATTCGTTTCTTTGCTTACAAAATTTTCATATTAAAATTGTAAATTAAGGTGTGTTTGTAGATAACTAGTACCAGTGTTTGGGTAAAAAGAAACTGATTGCAGGATAGTAATTAGTTGATAAAAACAATACCCAAATACATATAGTTACCCACACTTGTAAATTTCCCCATCTCGAGCTTCTTGCTTGAGTTTTTATTAAAATCTCGCCGTTCAAAACAAAAGTTATATGTTCATCTCTTACTCTATTCTTAATGTTTCAATTTACCATATCATATCTAGGATTTTAGCAAGTGGGTGATATGTCGAGTGTTCGAGCATAGTTGTGACAACGATGATGATGGTGATGATGATGATGATGGAATAGAGCTTTCGTGTTTGGATGAAGTTTTTCTATCCTTAGACGATTTCGACGATGTTAGTTTTCCAAATTAAGGAAGAAGAATGAAGGAACAAAAGGATATTAATCAACGGGCCCACAAGGAGCTAGATTAATATAGTTTGCTTAATGTAAATTTTCCTAATTGTATTTTTTATCCAAAATGATACTACTTATTAGTATTATCAAGAAATGACATGTTGTAGTGACAACTTGAGGATAAAATACAAATCAATTTCCAATTGGATTATGCATGATACATACGTGTAATCGAATACATGAAGATGTGAAGAATGAGATCCCCCCATGCAAGGAAGCCCACCAAAGTCCTCTAATTGATGGCTTTTTGTGGCCAACTTTGCTTGTACATTCCTTTCACTTGATAACTTTATGATACATAAGAGATACAAATGAGAAAATAATGATTCAAGATGACGCATGTTAATTTAACAGGTCTTTGATGGATAAACAAACGAATAAATCTCAAATGATTAAATGTTTTGGTGCTTATTAATAATTTTAAAGCTAAGTGAGTAGCAAACATGCATTCATGGTTTTAATAATTTCAATAATTCATAAACAAGTTTTTTTTTTCAAGCTGCATCTTTTACATTGTCAAGTAAAACTACCAATAATACACTAATAATAATTACTCTTTCCTCCTTGAATTGGTGATTTTTTACACAACTTAAATCTGATTAGCGATGAGTTAAAGTCCTGTGTATTATTTTGGCAAAGTTTTGGACACTATGTTTACCTCGAGAAATAAAATGACAATTCGTGTGTAATGATTTTGTTGATGGGTAATAGAGATGTTTAACTATATGAACGATTTTGCTTATATGTGCTTGGTGGACGCATGTTTCGGTCAATGCATTATACACGTATTTTTCTTCTATATATATATCAAAATGTATGTTTGATGAACATTAATTAAACTTATAAGTAAATACTATATTTAAATACATTTTCTTATTTAATTCACTTCAACTTTCTTTTTCATTTACTAAAGGAGTGTTTGGTTCGCCATAATATGATGTAATTGTAATCTATATTACATCATAATTTTGTTTAGTTGGTAGGAACGTTGAAATTGTAATTCAAATTACATTACTAATGTGTATGGAAAGTTTTAAACAATTAAATCTTTAATATTTATTATATATCATTTGTTATTATTATTATTATTATCATATTATAATAATTATAATTATTAGTATTATTTATTTATTATTATTATTAATCATTACTAATACTGTTATTACTATTATATATATATATATATATATATATATATATATATATTATCTATTATATATATATATATATATATATATATATATATATATATATATAAAGTTGGATGTGAGTCTAGAAACAAGTTGTGCTCTCACTCCTTTCTAAATACAAAAACTCACTCTATAAAAGATAAATGCACCACTCTTAGAATTATTTGAGTGTCATAATGGATGGATTAATATGTGAAAGTTTGTTCAAGCCTCCGTATCGAATTCCGTCGAATGTAGAAAAAAACAAATGGTATGAACTTGTATTCCGTTATCCTCAAATATAGAGCAACTTCCCTCTTTTTTTTCTCCACGTGCATTGGCAAGGTACCCCAGGAGCCCAAAGAAGTCTGCCCTCATAAAAACTTATTATTATTATTATTATTATTATTATTATTATTATTATTATTATTATTATTATTATTATTAAGAAACTCAAGAGATTTACAATAAATTAGAGGGGAGCCGAGATACTATCTGCGCCCCCACTCCTTTAGCAATAGCGAAACTGATCCTATTAAATATATGAATAGCAGCACGTGCCCCAATGTCTTGAGCCATGGAGAACTTTCGGATCCGTTTCAGCAATGTAACCGCGTCTGCCTCTAATTCCCCCAAAGAAGAGAAAGAAAAGGGAAGAAACCCATATCCAATAGCCGCACACTTAGCCATATACTTACCACGTTTACGCTGAGCAGCATCAATCACCGCCCGACCGGGCACAAAATCTACCATCCCGGTTTGCGTCAAAGGCGAAGATCCAGTCATATCCACACACACATCAAGACCTCCATCCCACGAGTAAAGTAACATATCTGCTGGACGTAATGGTTTGTCACACCCCCCATCCAACCCGATATCAACTTCTTTACCAGCTGAAATCCCCGAACGATAACAAATGTCGACAAGAGTATCGCGCACAACATTATGACGATGTTTAATACCAACAATACCAGCACACGATACAGCATGGTCTCCATAAATATCCCCATTAAAAACCCTTGAGCAAGCTGAACAAGGCTTCGAAACAGAAAATAAGGGGATACCCAACCGATAACACAAAACACAACGGTAAGTCTTACCGTTCATAGTTTGTCCCAACCCAGAAATAGGGACCGCCCTAAGCCAGTCAGATGTATGATCCTCCCTTTGAGAATTCCATAAGGCCATCTGTCGAGGAGATAAAGAAAATGTGGACTCTGCATTTTTAGTAACCCGTGTGAAATATATATCTGCCATTTTCTTCATGAGTTTGGGGGCAGCGATCTCACTTGGATTACACAAAAGGTCAGTCTCCATAGATGTATTAAACGTAGACAATGCATCATCGAAAATAGGCCCGGAAGCAACAATACCAGTATGCCGAAGAAGCTTAGTCTGCAAGCCAGCAGACTGTAACCGTGACGCGAGGAAGGCATAATTCAAAACATCACCCGCAGAATAGACGCCAAGTCCCCCAAATAAAAAGGGTAAGGTGGCAAGCCTCCATTGCCAGTCACCAAATCCTGGTCCAGAAGCAATGACAATACGTTCCAGAGAAGAGCGAAGAGCCACGTCAAAAGAACGTTGGGCAGACTCAAAGATACGGGGAGGACATGTGCGCATAGTAAAGTATAGCCTGGAAATACCCGTACAAGAACGAAGAAGCAACAACTCACATTGAGGATCATTAATCTTGGCAATAGCATCCATAAGCACAATGGTTTTGGCCACTCGCTTCATTACAAGCTCATTGCAAAAATCAAAATCCACACTAGCGGACCTACCAAGTAATTTAACACCATGCAAGGGCCGAGCAATATTAGGTGGGAATGTAGGTTCCCGATTTATACTTTCACTTCATAACCCGAACCACGAATCAAAGCAAGAAAATAGAAAAGAGAAGAAAAGAGATTGTTTAGAGAGAGAGAGAGAAGAGAGAGAGAGATGAGAGATACAGATTTATTAGAAAAAAGATATTTTGAGAAATGAGAATTCTTAGATATTTTCTTATGAAAATATCTATATATATATCCCTACGACGCGTGGGATATTTAACTAGGACCCGGGCTATGGATCAAAATTCCACCCATAACAAGTATAGAATCGTAGTACAACCTTTATTCTACTAAATATTATAATATTCGTCTTCGTTGTTTTGATCTCCAATATTCAAGGGATATAGTGTTTATGGATGATAGATTTGGAGTGAGGTTATGGATTTGTGAAGAGATGATTGAGATTGTGATGTTGGAGATATTGAAATGTGTGTGAAATTCGGCTCTATTTATAGGCTAAGTTTGGGGTCGAAGTGCGACGCACTTGAAAGATTATGTGGCGCACTTAGGGTGTAAATGCGAGGAGTATTTAATTCTATTTAATTATTCTTCATAGACTGATAGGAAGTGCGGCTCACAAAGTTATTTGTGTGGAGTACTTAGTGATTAAATGCAACCTTCATTAATTGTTGGACTCGATGGGAAGTGCGGCGCACAAAGGGTAAGTGTGACGTACTTTTGGCTTTTTTAGCTTTGGCCTTTTCTTTTCTTCTATCTTGCTTTCCACTAACCGTAAACATTTGAACTTTACTTCTTTTGAGCTCGGGATGACTTCAGGTGAACCTGCACATAATTTATGTTATTAAGTATCGAAAGTTTACGAGAAATGATAAATTATACTACCTCCGTCCCAACATTAATTGTCCAGTTTTTTGACTTTCTGAGTCTTTCTTTGTCAACTTTGACCTTAAATAATTTTGTTTATGTTACGTAATACTTGATAAAAATTATACCAATGAAAAATACATTTAAAACTCAATCCATTCATATATTATGCATCAAATATTAAATAGCACAAACAAAAATATTTAAGGTCAAAGTTTAGAGAGAAAGACTTTGAAAGTCAAAAGTGGACAATAATTTTGGGACGGAGGTAGTATATAAATAACACCGCTAAAACATGTATAATTTAGGATTTATCAAATCCTTCCACACTTAGTTGTTGCTTGACCTCAAGCAATTAAAAGCGAGAAAAACAAGATCATTTATCGTGACGTGGAGAAAATTTGAATTTTAACAAGTGTTTACTGGTTAGATAACTTTTTAGACATAGACACATAACAGAGCACCTCACAAGGGAATGTGTTTGATTTTTAATCCACTCGAGCCACTCATATAGGGTTTGTAATTGTGAAGTAACTCAGATGCGCAAACATAATCTAGATAGCTACCATAGGCTTGTGCATGACACATAAACATGACCGGTGGAGCGGAACTTAGAACTGATGAGGGCGAATATACAAATCTCCAGGGGCGGCGGGGGGAGTGGGGAAGCGTTGGGAAGCCTTGAACTTTTAAACATATATATAAATAGTGTAATCTTTATTTTCAGCCCAATTTATGTGCGAGAACCTGCGAAACTCATATACCCAGTAGATGAGTTTGATCAATGGTCAAAATGAATGTGCCATTTATGTAAATAACTAAAAGATCATGTTAGTTGTTGTAACTAGTGCAAGGGTAATTAAGGGATATCACAATTATACTTTTTAAAAACCGTATATCAATTTGATTTAACCTAAAAAAAAACCTCTAAAAAGTGTCACCTCTCTCTCTAGATCTATTATTGTTCGAAGTTACAATATTCAGATTCATCCCTCTCTTTCTCTATGAAAACCTAGCCTCCAAACCTTCATCTATCACAAATAATATATATTAATTTTGTTGATGTTTTAATCTATTCAATCAACCACGATGTCCTCACTGACGCATGCTCTTCGAATCTTCCTTGCAACCATCATCCGCTGATGTCGACTCTACAACCATCTGATGTCCTAGTTTATATCCCGAGGTAATATCAAAAATTAATTCAAAGATTTGTATAAATTTCATAAATTATAGGGATTTTAATGATAATAATCAAACTGAATTTGATAGCATATTATGAATTTCAAGTATTTTGGATAGTGCAATTTGATTTCATTTTCTTCATGATAGATCTATGGGTCCTATTTTTATGTTTAGTTAAATGGATATGATAAGATGAAGGACTAATACATTGGACGTATGATTAAATGTTACTAATGTTGCTCCTAAGTTTTACAAACAGAAGGAACATATGTTTTTTGTTGGTGATGTATGACTATCTAGTCTAATGTTTTTTTAGAAATAACAATATTTTATTTGAATAGGTTCACGATTAAAGTCTAATAGAATATTAGTTAAAGAAGCTCTTGAAGTAGATATTCATGTCAACGTATGAATGTGTGATGGTACTTTAACTAAATGTTGTGTTTGGTTTGCCTATTTTTTTATTTCTTATATATGATTTGATATTCAGTTGGTGTGAGCGCAATTGCTTGTGACAAATAGATAATCGGTTTTAAAAGTATTTAATTTTGGCAATGATTTTTATCAAGTGTGCATATGTGTTATGTTCTAGCGAATTTGATGAGAAACTGAAAGTACACATATGTTCTTCGCAGACGTGCATGTATGTTTTTCGAAGGCGTGCACACATGTTCAAAAGAATCTCATGAGAAACTTCAAATACATTTGTCCTGTGCATATATGTTCTCGGAGGATTACACAAATGTTCTCGAAGAATTCATGTATAGATCGATTAAATTCATGTATTTAGGCTTTATAAAAATTCGTATTTAGTTTTTATTTCAATTTATATTGAATTTTGTGTATAACATTTATGTTCTTGATTTGTTATAAATTTACATTATTGAAAAACACATATGCACCTTACTATTGAAAACATACATGGTGAAAAAATTATTACAAAAAGTAAAATAAAAAAATTAATTCAAAAAAACACATATGCACTAAAAAATTTAAAGCATACCTGTTGAAAAAAAAGAAAAAAAAATTAATCTCGAAAATTAAGGGTTAAAAAAACGGGATTCAAATAAAAAATTCAAAATTTATATAAAAATGTGTTTTACTAATATACCCTTTTGCATTAAATAAAAATCCTTAATATTTAAAAAATATATAATTGTTAGAAATACTCCGCACTTAAAATGATGCTGAAAATAAAGCCCTATATATATATATATATATAAATATATATAAAAATATAATATAAATATAAATATTTTCTTTTCTTTCATCGAACGAATAACTAAGGCTTGGCACAAAATTTCTATCTTTCAATTTTGATTTCTTCAGCGGAATAACACTAAAAGGGAGTGCTGCAGATACATGAACTTGCGGGATTTCATTTCACCTCGTATGATATAAATCTTTACTTAGGTCTAGTAAATGATGATCAAGCACAAGTTCTAGAGCTACTAAATTACCGGCTCACTCAAATATAATTTTCAACCAATACCATTGTTCCAGAAAAGGCGACAAATTACAAATACACACGATAAATTATAAATACACAGCCGTAACGACTGATGAGACACTTGCAATTGCATTCAAACCTTAACTTGAATAAGCTAAAGTCATTAATTATCTTAGGTACCAAATGTGGGTACCTAAATATTTCTAAGTCTTTAAATTTTCACAATTTAGTGGACTGGTTTTGTGCTAGTTATTTTGTCAATCAGGTTAGATTTGCCTTACTAAGAGCATATTTTATAAGCAAACGCATATATATATATATATATATATATATATTAGAAAATTTTAGTTGTAAAAATTTTTGTAGGGCAAATATGGAGGGATATGATTAATTTTTCCTATTTGGCTCCCCTTCACACTTAAGTTGAACATTGCCCTCAATGTAATAACTGATAACTAGAAAATAGGGAAAATTAAGGGAAAAATGGTACATCCTAGAGGATAGAGAAATGTAGTTGTGAGAGAATTATCCTTGAGCATACTCCATAATTTTCTAGATTTAAGCTGTATTGCCTGCATAAAAGTAAACACACAAAAAGAAACTATATATATCTTTTTTTTAGAAAATAAAGAGGAGACGAGTGAAGAGGGACTCCTCCACACTTAAGTAAAGCACAGGTTGCCTCTCGAGAAGCGCTTAATTTTTAAGAGAGTCATTAGCTAGACTCTTGCTTCTAGAGTTTATTCTTTCGGAAAGAAGGGAGTGACTGTTTCCCTTTGGTCATTATAATCTTCTTCTTCATGATATAGCTTCTGTCGATGGCCGTTAACAATAAATGTTTTTTCATCTTTTCCATATAGTTCAACATATCCGGATAGATATTGATGTTTCACTATGTATGGTCCTAGCCAGCGAGATCTTAATTTTGGCTGCTTAAATTTATCTTTTGAGTAAAAGAGCAACACCTTGTTTCTGTGTTCGAATTATTTTCTCATATTGAGTTTCCTGTCATGCCATACTTTGGTTCTTTCCTTGTATAGATGAGAGTTTTCAAAGGCTTGATGTTGGAGTTTGTCAAACTCGTGCAATTGAAACATGCGTTTCTCACCAGCAGCGATGAGATCTGGGTTATAGTTTTTCAGGGCCCAGTATGCACGGTGTTCTATTTAAAATCATAGGTGGCAACTTTTACCATATACGAGCTTGTATGGTGTTTTTCCTGTTGGTATTTTGTAAGTTGTACGAAAATCCCACAGAGCGTCATCAAGTTTTCTTGACCAGATAGCGGGATTGTCTTTAACATATTTTATAGAATTCTTTTAAGAGCTTTGTTCGTGTTTTCAACTTGGCCACTTGTTTGAGGGTGGTACGATGTAGAGAATCGGTGGTTAACTCTATATCTTTTCATTATTTTTTCCATTATCTTGTTGCAGAAATGAGTTCCTCGGTTGCTTAAGAGAGCTTTAGGCATTCTGAAATGGTAGAATAGTTTCTTCAGAAAAGTAATAACAACAATGGCATTGTTTGTTGGTAGAGATTGTGCTTCAGCCCATTTAGATACATAGTCGACATCGACTAAGATGTATTAGAATTTGTATGATTTCGGAAAGGGTCCCATAAAATTGATACCCCATATGTATTTCGCATACTTGAATGCTATTTAAGGGCATCTCATCACATTTTGAAATATTTCTTGTCTTTTGACATGCTTCGCAAAGGCTCTAGTGTCACAACAATACACACACACTCAAGGTTGGGCGTGAAGTGTATTGCTAAAAGTCGTTAAGAAACACTACTGGCGAAGATGTGTTTTTGAGGAAATATTTTAAAACGTGCATCGCTCTAGTAATCATACCGTTACTCACAAATACAACTATGTGGGCGCTGTCTTATGCTTCCATGCTAGTATGGCAAAGGCGATCGGAGACACGCTTCGAGTGATATAGCCACCGTCTTTCGTACATATCACATTGAGCAAATTGCAGAAGGTAGCTCGCAATATAGTCGCTATGCCAGAACTGTCCAGGATCGCAAATAGCGCGTCAAGTCATGCGAAGTACAAACTACTTCTTTCACAGTCCCGGTGTGTTAAGATTTGTAATATCTAGCTGTCCTAGCGACATAATACGCAAGAGACTGGCCAGTTACCTGGGGGAGGCGGTCCGATGTGACAATGTGAGTCTAAAATGTGTTTCGTGGGTATTGGTCGATGAGGACCAGCAGTGTAGGAAACACTATAATCCACGGTCTAGGCGACACATAAGGGGTCACATATTGGTTTTTTAATTTTTTTTGAGTTTATTATATTCTTTAAATCTTTGGTCTTTTGACATGCTTCATAAAGGCAAACTTGGGTATGAACTTCTTTGATGATGGTCGGCATGTAGAAACCCGAGTCTAAGACTTTTTTAGCTGTTGTGCTTAGTCCATAATGTCTACCGATGGGTCTGTGGTGACATTAATCTAAAATGATTTGGGTTTCTGGTTCAGAGACACAGCGTTTGATCATACCGTTAAATCATACTTTGAAGAGGTAGGGTTCCTCCCAGAAATAATGTTTGAGGTCGGAGAAAAAATTGTTCTTTTGCTGGTACGTCATTCCTTTAGGTATGATATCACTTACCAAATAGTTTGCAAAGTATGCGAACCATGGTTCGTCTCTAGTGTTTATTTCCATAAGAGCTTCTCTAGGAAAGTTATCATCGACTTCACTGTCATCACTTGTTTCATCATTTTCAATCTGAGATAAGTGGTCAGCGACAACATTCTGTACCTTTTCTATCTTTAATTTTGGTATCAAATTCATGTAAGAGCAGTATCCAACGGATAAGACATGGTTTAGCATCTTGTTTCTTGAACAGGTGCCTGAGAGCTGAGTGATTAGTGTGTACGATCGTCTTTGATATTACAAGATAGGATCGAAATTTGTCAAAAGTAAATACTATAGCCATACGTTATTTTTTAGTGATTGTATAGTTCTGGTGAGCTGCGTTGAGAGTTTTGCTTGCAAAGTATATCGGGTGAAAGTTTTTACCATATTTTTGACCTAAGATTGCTCTAACTGCGAAATCACTTGCATCACACATGAGTTTATGCGGAAGATTCCAGTTTGGGCTTATGATCAAAGGAGCACATGTGAGCTTTTCTTTTAATTAACTTAAATGCACTGTTGCACTCATCATTGAAGTCGAATGGAGTATCTTTTTTAAGCAACTTGGTAAGAGGATGGGCGATTTTTGAGAAATCTTTAATGAATCTTCAGTAGAAATCAGTGTGTTATAGAAAGCTTCTAATACCTCTGATATTAGTGGGGGTGGAAGTTTGGAGATTACTTCAATCTTTGCTTTTCGACTTCGAGGCCTACTTTGGATACCTTGTGTCCAAGCACAATTCCTTTTTTTTTACCATGAAGTGACATTTTTCCCAGTTAAGGACAAGATGTGCATCTTTGCAACGTTGAAGCATTTTATCGAGATTGTTCAAGCAGTGGTTAAAAGAACTTCCAAACACGGAGAAATCGTTCATGAATACTTCGACTGATTCTTATATCATGTAATGAAATATAGCCAGCATGCACCTTTGGAAACTAGCTGGAGCATTACATAACCGAAAGGCATTCTTATATAAGCGTATGTACCAAAAGGACATGTGAACGTTGTTTTTTCTTGGTCGATATGATCGATTGGTATTTGAAAATATCCAGAAAAACCATTGAGGATACAGAAGTATTAATTTCCTACGAGTCTTTCCAATATTTGATCCATAAATGGCCAAGGGAAATTGTTAGATATTAGAAAAAGACTCGGTCACCCCGTGTATTTTACTGTTCATTATAGCTCGTAGTTTATTAGTTAAACGTATGACTTTCGGTATCGGACCGGGTACTAATACCCGGTGTTTTGTAAGAACTATAAATACCTCTTCCAACTTTGGAAGAGGTAAGCATCTAGTCATTTTACACACACTCTTAAGTGTGTTTTTATTAGTTTCTCTCTCAACAATTCTCTTTCTAACTTTCTCTCTCTAGATCTCTCTAGATCTATACATGTTTGTGTGAATTAGGGAACCTACAATTGGCATCAGAGCTACGTGTGGATTTGTGGTTGATTCTAGTGGTTAAACTAGATCAAATTCGTCCTTATTTTTGAAGAAAATAAGCCCACGGCTCAAAGCTTATTTTGAGCTTATTTGTTGGTTAATCTTGGAGTTTTTCGTGTTATACATGTTAAACATGATGTATTGTTGCCATTCCAAGTGAAACTCAAGCCTCAAGTTCGATTTATAAGCTTATTAAGGTTTGTGTTCTTCGTGGAGGTTTGCTTCTTTCTTGATGATCCGCGAAGAAATAGATGTTATGGAATGATTAGGCTTATAAGGTTTGCTTAGTATTTGATATTTTAGCTTTGTTTCGTGGTTAATAAGCATATTTGGGCTTATTTTGGCTAGATTCGAATGTATGTTCTTGATGGAGGTTTGAATATTAAATGTTATTCTTGCCGGCGGTTTGACAAAAGATAGGGACAAGATCCGGATTTTTAGGAAAAGGTAGCCGGCGAGTTGACCAGGTCAAAGGCGATTTGCTTATTTTCTTGCCGGCGAGTTGCTTAAAAATCAAACGGCGAGTTGCCTTATTGAAGGCGGTTTGACAGGTACCAAGGCGGTTTGAATATTTTAATAGAAAAATACAAAAAGAACCCCTGGCGAGTTGCTAAACGGCGAGTTGCTAAACGGCGAGTTGCTAAACAGCGAGTTGCTAAACGGCGAGTTGCTAAACGGCGAGTTACCAAACAGCGAGTTACCAAACAGCGATTTGAGTATTTTATTAGGGCAGCGAGTTGTCAAAAGAAGCAGCGGTTTGATTATTCTATTACACGGCGGTTTGCTTACACTAGCAGCGGTTTGATTTAAAAAAATAAAAATAAAAAAAAAGGAGTACTTTTGGCGGGAAAAGTTAAGAAAAATTTAATTTTTCCTATAGCCTTTTTAGCTCATTTTTACACCAAATTTAAATTTTGGTAATTTGTTAAAAAATTCAAATTATTTTTGGCGGGAAAAATTAAGAAAAAAATTAATTTTTCAATAGCTTTTTTAGCTAAT